>JAJEJO010049385.1:546219-627663 GCA_020662805.1 Glaucomys volans | reverse complement strand
TTAGCCCCTAGATGTCTTTCTGGTTGATCTTTCCTATATTGAGCATTATCATCATTTTTAAATTACTGGTGTCTTGAACACATGCTACCATTGTTACACTGTACAACAACAAATGATTCCTTTCACCCCTGAGACCATATGTGAGGCAAGGAGTCTATTTTGGTGAGACAGTTTTCCAGATGTAGGGTTATAAGTGGATTACTTTAATAACATTGCCTACTCAGAGGCTGATTCAGATCATAATTCAGAATATTACACTTGATATAAAATTATGAGTAACAACAGAATTTTTATATTTTTATTTTTACCATACCCGATATCCAACCCAGAACCTTGTGCATAATAGGCAAGCGCTCTAACCATTGTGTTACACTCCTGGCCCAGCCCAGTAATGTAATTTTTAAGTTTTAAAAAAGACTCAATAAAACTTTTTTTATAGTAGAGACTTAGGAATATTTTTATTTTTATTTTTTTTAACTCTCTTGCTGATTATGTATACCTTTATAATAGATGAAACTTCATAGCCCCTTCTATAAACATATCTTATGCTGGATTCAGAGATCTTGCTCACTTTAATTTTATATACTTCAAATCATCAAAATTTTTAATAATTAAAAATAGCGGGCTGGGGATATAGCTCAGTTGGTAGAGTGCCTGCCTTGCAAGCACAAGGCCCTGGGTTCAATCCCCAGCACCGCAAAAAAAAAAAAAAAGCAATATTAGATGTCACAGTTATTTTATGAATATTGTTGATTTTTATTGGGAATATTATTAATATTTATTGGAATATTAATCAGTTTAGTTAAACCATCCTTAAAAACTCATAATCCTTTTATAAATTTAGGTAAAAGCCTAGCACATTTAAAAGGAGGGAGGTGAACTGTTTTGTAGCTTTGTTTTTATTATCCTTGTCATCTTTCATAAATAAATGGTTAAATAAATAACAAATGATGACCAATTAAAATACTAGTTTCTAGAAATGCACTTTGAAAATTAAGCCTTCAGTTTAATAAGATGTTAGTTATTCCTAGTTATATTGCTTCTTCTCAGAGATCTTTTGATTCCATGTTCCCTCTTAAGTATAAACTTTACAGTTGAATTACAGGGTAGTTAAAGACTTAAAACCTTTCCCCAATAAATATGGAACAATATCAAATAACTAAAATATACATCCAAATAGCTTAGGGTTTGTGTGTGTTTGTGTGTGCATGTGTGCACGTGAGGTTTCTAAAGACAGATGTTTTCTGTATACATGATATTAGCTTAAGGATTCATTAATTCTTGAGTAGAACAGAAAAGGAAAGATATAATTGCATACTTTTTTTAAAAAGCTTTTTGGACATTAGTTTTCTTAGTTTAATCTTTAGTTCACAAATAATGATAAAAAGAACTTGGGATATAGTTCTACTGGCAGTACATTTCCTGACTTATTGTGTTATTTTGGAAATTCACTTAGTGTACCTTTGAAAATTATGAGTATCTACTTGGATTTATGACAAACAGAAATTAATAGACACAGTATTATTATTCTTGAAATTGATATTTGATTATAGTGAAATAAAAAAATTTTTAAATTCTCAAAATTAAGAATATACTTAGCTTTGATTATCATTATTTTGGAAAATTTAGTGATGTTTGGCCGAGGTGATCCACAGCTGACTTTCAGTGAAATATTATGAAGTGTTATGAAAAACTTCATTTGAGTGATTGTAAGGTTTTCCTTTTAATTTGTCAGAATAGTCATTTTTACTTGTTTTAAAATTTAATACATTTAGAATTTAACTTTTTAAAATTAAGAATACCTCATTAAAAGTATATTTGGAAACATTTTAAGGCAGTGTGGTTTGTCATTGCAGGTTTATCAAGTAGAAGATGTGTGTGAAGAAGAAATGCCAGAAGAGTCAGATGAATGTGTCCGGATGGATAGAACCCCGCCACCACCCACTTTGTCTCCAGCAGCTATAACTGTGGGGAGAGGAGAAGATCTGACTTCTGAACATCCTTTGTTAGGTGAGAAAATGCTAACATATAGGGGAATTTTTCTACTTGATTAATGTGAGTAATGAGAAGTATTTTTCATTAGAGATGGTATTTAACTGATCTGTTACTGTGGTTAACTGCAGCAAAAGACAGATGAGAAGTCAAGATTTTAAAAGATTTTATTTTCCTTCTTAGAAAACTATTTAATAGCAGGGAGACTTTGCAGTTTATACATTTTTCAGTACCACTCAAATGAAAAGCATGCCATTGCAAATCTAATTTTCGGTGGTTTGTACAGATGTGTTTCATGTGTCTGTTCAGATTCATGAATTATTTATATCTAAAAACTAGAATAGCCAGGCACAGCGGTGCACGCCTGTAGTCCCAGTGGCTCAGGAGGCAGAGGCAGGAGGATCACGAATTCAAAAGCCAACCTCAGCAACTTAGTGAGGTGCTAAGCAACTCAGTGAGACTCTGTCTCTAAATAAACTACAAAATAGGGCCAGGGATGTGGCTTAGTAGTTGCCCGCCTCTGAGTTCAGTCCCTCCCCCGCCAAGAAAAAAAAAAGTCAAAATTCTGTCAAAAGATTTAAATTATACTTTCTAAAAATCCTAAAGCATTCTAAGTCATATCTGATATTCCTTGCAGTTGTTTGTGATCAAGAAGACTAAGTGCTTTTAGCTTCTTTAACATTATAGTACTTTTCTTACAAGAGACGTAGATTTAAAAAAATTTTGCACTTAAGAAAATTCTTATTCACTACTTCAGTGCTACTTATGAATTTAAGTACATCTCTTGTACATCCTTCCTCACAATATTGAAGTTCCTGTGAACCTTAGGTATCTTACTGAAATGTTAGTTTAACTTACAACCCAGTGTCTCATCCTAAAACAGATATGTTCCATTTTAAAAAAAATGAATATTTTATGTAAATCAGGGGTTGGCAAACTATAATTCACTGTTCAGATCTTTGCTGCTGCCTATTTTTGCATGGCTCAAGCTAAGGAGGATTTCTAAATTTTTGAATAGTTGAAAAAAAGCAAAATAATCATTATTCATGTCATATAAAAATTATTTGAAATTCACACTTTATTAAACATAAAGTTATGTGAAGCATAGCCATGCTTATTTGTTCAAATATTACTTATGACTGCTTTTGTGCTACTACCCACAAAGATGCATAGTTGCAAAGACTATATGGCCCTTTACTGAAAACTTGCTGACCTCTGACGTAAATAATACCAATATTGGTTCAGGCTTTTTTATAAGTATTCTATTCTGTTGAATATCTCATGGCCCTCATGGTTTTCAGGTAAGAAAAACCACTGTAGCAGGCATGGAAGCCAGCTGTAATGGGACACTGACCCTGTTTTATACAAAGGAACTCTTGCCCTCTTATTTTCTTTATCATGCCACATCCTCTTTCCTTCCATTCTCTCAAGCTTTTATTTCTTTATTCCTAATGTGAATCTCTGGAAAGTATAAAAGGGGAAAGTCAATTTTCTTGTAACTTTTTCCCCTCCTGAAAATTGAAAGCATTTAGTTAATAAAACTACATAAGGTAAGATGGATTAACATTATTTCCTTTGTTTATTCAAAGTAATACCTCAAAAGATAGATTTAAGTCTATAATATCAAATATATGTGGTTTCTTTACACTGAAAATGCATTTTGATGCTATCGTTTTTCTGGAGTTTTTATTTAAAAAGCAAAAATATAAGTTTAATTGAATATTAAACATGCATTGTGACTGTGATTTAGTTACAAAAATTCTTTCCAAGTGAAAAGTATCCATGGGGGCTGGGGATATGGCTCAGTTGGTAGAGTGCCTGCCTCGTGACCACAAGGCCCTGGGTTTAATCCCCAGCACTGCCAAAAAAAAAAAAAAAGTATCCATGCAAAAAGCTAGAAAAAGTTCATAGCTCTTGAGTAGAAAATGAGGTGCTGAATAGACACTAAAATCTATAAAGTGCCAAAGTCATATAAGTTAAGGTTTTCTATCATACTTGCCTTAAATCTAGAGGGTGTAATAATTGTGTTTCTGTTCAATTGTAATATGTCAGTGTTTCTCATGGTTTGTTTTTATTTTTGTTTTGAAGGTACTGGGAATTGAACCCAAGGGTGCTCTACTACTGAGCCCTTTTTATTTTTAATTTTGAGACAGGGTCTTGCCAAGTTGCTGAAGGTCTCTCTGAATTGCTGAGGCTAACCTTGAATTTGTGATTTTTCCTCAGTCTCCTCAGTCACTGGAATTATAGGCATTTGACACCACATTCAGCTATTTTCAATTTAACAGCTTTTTTATAAACTGGCAATTAAGAGGTATTAGTAACTTACAACTCTATTACTTTCTTTCAGTATTTCTTTTTTTAAACTGGGGATTGAACCCAGGGGTGCTTTACCACTGAGCTACAATCCCAGTCTTTTATTTTATTTTATTTTTTATTTTTTTAATTTTGAGACAGGATCTGGAGGCTGGCCTCAAACTTATGATCACTTGCTGCAACCTCCTGTAATCTTGGGATCACAGATGTGAGCCACCGTGCCTGGCTTACAGTTCTCTCTCTCTTTTTTTTTTAATATATGTATTTTTTAGTTTTAGATGGACACGATATCTTTAGTTATTTATTTTTATATGGTGCTTAGGATTGAACCCAGTGCCTCTCACATGCTAGGCAAGTGCTCTACCATTGAGCTACAATTCCAGCCCCACAGCTCTATTTATAACAAAATTTAGGACTAAAATTTAAACATATGATCTAAAAATTAATTAGAATATACACAAGCAGTATTTTCTGAAAACCAAATTATACTTAATTATGTTTAATGCACTGTGTTTTAGTCTGTGTTATGTTGCTGTAACAGAGTACCACAGACTTAAGCTATCCTTAGCAAGAAGAGCGAAGCAGGGGGTTTCACAATACCAGACCTCCAACTATACTACAGAGCAATAGTAACAAAAACAGCATGGTATTGGTACCAAAATAGACAGGCAGACTTGGTCATTTGTATGGAGCAAAATTTGTTTGGTTCATGATTCTGGAGTCTGGAAAGTTTAAGATCAAGGGGCTGCATCTAATGGGGGCCTTCTTGCTCGTAACAGGGTAGAAGGTATCTCATGGTTAAGAGTATGCATGCAAAGCAGAGATCAAATTCACTTTTATATCAAATTCATTCTAGTGATAAGAAACCCACTTCTGAGGTAACATTGATCAAATCATGAGGGCTCTGCCCTCAGGGTCTAATCACCTTTTTTTTGTGGGGGTCGGGTACTAGGGATTGAACTCAGGGGCACTCGACCACTAGGCCACATCCCCAGCCCTGTTTTATATTTTATTTAGAGGACAGGGTCTCACTGAGTTGCTTTGCACCTCGCTTTTGCTGAGGCTGGCTTTGAACTTGAGATCCTCCTGTCTTAGCCTCCTGAGCTGCTGGGATTACAGGTGTGCACCACTGCACCTGGTCCTAATCACCTTTTGCTGGTCCCACCTCTTGTCAGTGTTACACTGAGGACTAAGTTTCCAATACATGAACTTTGGGATACACATTCAGACTATAGCATGCCACTTTTTATTTCTAAAGTAAGGAAGTATCATAAACCTATAAAGGATATTAAAATTTTATTTTTTTCAGCTTCCCATAGATTTATCTTTCTAACAGAAAAGATAGTTCCCCTTCAGAATTTTTGTGTTTTTTATTCATTGTTTTATAGAAGTATGTGTGAAGATTTGATAGATGGGAAGAAGTTTTGTGGAGTTCCTTTGGTAATACATATGTACAACTATATGTGTGTTCCTAGAAATTAGCAATTTAGCATCTTTTACTGAAGTTTTAAAGTTTTTTTTATAGACTGTGTGACTTTAAATAGGTTTTCTAGTATAGTTTACCTTTGTAAATTTGGTGGAATTAGGTTAATTTATGGGTATAATAGTACCATTAAAAGCTACATAGTGATATTAATCATGTTACTAATGGTGAATTGTTAGTGTTTACATTGCTTATTTATTTTATTCATTTAAATTAATTAACTAATTAATTAGTGATGCTGGGGACCCAACCCAGGACATTGTATGTAGTAGGTAAGTGCTTTATTGTTAAGCTAATCTCCAACCTGAATTTCCATTTCTGAGACTATATATATATATATATATATATATATGATTACAACCCTATTTTATTACTTTATTTTTAATTTTTTGTGGTGCTAGGGATCAAACCCAGGGACTTGTGCATGCTAGGCAAGTGCTCTGTTGCTGAGATAGACCCCTAACCCCACTACGTATTCTATTAGCTAAGTTTTTTATTCTTTGGGGATTCCCATTCTTTCTTCTACTATACCTAACTGGGCTATATTCTGAGTACCTTGATAGTTGGTATCAATTTTTAAACTAATGGTGGAGAGTTAACAGCAGTAAAAAGCATGATGTCTAGAGCCAAACTGCCTGGATCAGTATCCCAGCTCCATTGCTTATTTGCTTTGCCATTAAGGCAAGTAACCTAATCTCTGTGTCTTGGTTTCCTCATCTTTGATGGAGATGATAATAGTATCTATCCATAGGCTAGTTGTAAGATCAAATGAGGTAGAATATGTAAGACATTGAACATAACATGCGTGGCATATGAATTGCTCAGAAGTTATTATTATCTTTGCATAAATACCTTTTTATTTTCTATTCACTGAAATTCTTAAATAGCCACTGGTTCCATCTTTCCACTTCAGTATAGGCAGTAAAGGGCTGGTACTACAAAATGGGCATAAAGTACCCATCATAGGTTGTCAGGACCATCTTACTGTGGTCCTCAGAATTTGAAGGGGAAGAATTGTAGTGATCCAGTCCAACATTTTGCATATGATGGTGCTGCAGTGTACCAAAATTGAATATGGTATACATATATAGTGCCATTGAAGAGGGAGGTATCTTATTACTTGAAGTTAAGAATGATGGCCTGTGTGAATCACTAAAATTCCTACTTATTCTGTGGATGTTATGATCCTTTTTAATTTTCAAATTATTTATTTGCCTGTCTACCCATATCATCAGGAATTTAGAAACAGGAACATAGGGAATTGAATACCTTGTGCACCTTAAAAAACAACAAAAAACTACCAACCATTTTTGTAATTGCTCTTGAGTTGATATTCTAAAACATTTCCTTTCTTACAGGGCATAGTTTTTTTGTTGTTGTTTTGTTTTTTAAGCCATGTTTGGATGAACTTTGAACAAAGTTGCCTTCTTCTATAAAATGGGGATAAAAAAGTATTTCTACTTTATAGGGATTGCTGTGCAGATTAAATGAGATAGTAAATACAAAGTTCTTAGAACAGTTTCTGAAAATAACATTGAATATTATTATTAGTGTTTATTTTTGAATGCTTTTTTAATGCTATAAAATCAAAAAATAACTTTTTTTTTTCCAGAGGAAGTGGAATTACCTGCTGTGGCATCAGTCAGTGCTTCAGTAATTAAATCACCATCAGATCCTTCACATGTTTCTATTCCTCCACCTCCACTCTTACTTCCAGCGGCTGCCACAAGGAGTAATAGTACATCTATGCCTAATAGCATTCCCAACACAGAAAACAAGCCTCCACAGGCTATTGTTAAACCACAGATCTTGACTCATGTTATTGAAGGCTTTGTGATTCAAGAGGGATTAGAGCCATTTCCTGTAAGTTGCAAGCATATTTGTGGGTTTTTAAAAAAATATTATTCATATAACATTATTTTTAAAAAATTTATATTATTTGTTCTATAAGAAAAAGCTGATAATTTTATTTTAAAAAAAGTTGACTTTTATCTGGAATTTAACACTCCACGTGCTTTATATATATAACTTCCAAATATATTTCTACAATTTTATGCTAGCCATTTAGATGTATAAAGCAAGGGAAAAATGAAAACCATTTCAGAGGCTGAAGGCATTTACTTCTGAAATTTTTAGAGAAAGGTAGTTGGAAGTTTACTTCAATGAAATAAACCTTTTCATTTTTTTCTTTTTGAGGGGATTAAAACAACACCTAGTACATTATTTAATAATGGTATTTTCTTATATGTGATTTTTTGGTGAGTTGTGTTTTTATTTTTTATGGTGCTGGAGATTGAACCCAGGGCCTTGTGCATGGGAGGCAAGCATTCTAACCAACTCTATATCCCCAGCCCTTGGTGAGCTTTTACTTAGATACAGAAAATATTATCTTCTTGGTGCCCTAACACTTGAAGTTTACCAATTTATCATTTATAATTATGAAATAGTCTTACTGTTCCTAGATTTCAGCCTTTAATCAGATTTTTTAGATGTTCACCTCATAACTGAGGTACTCTATCACTATGAGTTTTACAATTTGAGATTAGCTATAGCTATATGTAATTTATATGACATTATCTAGAGATGAATGTTTTTCCTTAGAAAATAAATCAAGGACAAGTAGACATGTAAAAATATGAACTACTTCTCTTGAAGACCTTTGAGTCATCTGAATTTTCATATTCATGGGTAAACATCTTGTATTTTGATATTTGCCTTTGTGTTCAGTTTTGTGCATGTGTGTCTAAGTGCTGAACTTGGATTTCTTATAAAAATGTTGGTACAATGGATGGAGAAACAGTCTTTTCTCCCTCCTTAAACAAAACCATATGTGCAAACTAAAAATGTTTGGATCCTGTCTCTGCTACATACTGACTGTGATTTTTGTCAAGTCATTCAACTTTTCTGATCTTCATTTTGCTTGTCTGGCAGATGGAGATGATTCTTTACTCTTAGGGTTGTTGAGAATTAAATGTGCATACATTATTCTGTGTAGTGACTGACACTTAATAGACATGGCAATTGTTATCACTAATGAAAACTTTTTTTCTCCAGACTACAAAAACAATGTACATGTTCTAAATGAAAAATAGGGAAATGTAGGACAAATAATCCCAAGTAATACCACAGTGTGTGTATATGTTCGTATAATCAGGATTGTTTTTATTACATGTATAGTTCTACTTTCACTTCATAAATTCTAGCATTTGTCATTCCATATCTTTTTAAGAAAAATTTTTTTAAACTTTTTTTGATACTGGGGATTTAACCCAGGGGTCCTTTACCACTGAGCTACATTCGCAGACCTTTTTATTGTTATTTTAAGACAGGACCTTATTAAATTTAGCAGAGACTGGCCTCAAACTTGCCATCTCCTGCCTCAGCATCCAGAGTCACTGGGATTACAGGTGTGTGCCACAATGCTGGGTTTCCTCTCCATATCATTAATAGCACTTTGGAAACGTGTTGAAAGGTTTCATAATCCACTTTATGGACAACCAGAATTTATGTAATCCTCTCATCATTGTTGGATTGTTTTAAGTTTTTCAGTGTTGAAATAGTTCTGAGGCCAGAGGTGTAGGTTGTGTGCATGCTTTTAGCATGTGTGAGGCCCAAGGTTTAAGCCCCCCACCACACAGAAGTTCTGAAACTTAAACTGTTGTCCTCCTTTAAGTAATTTTCCTAGCCTGAATTCCTGAAAGTAGGATTATTTTATCATATTTCATATAGCCAAATGACCTGATAAATATTAGCAAATTATTTTATGGAAAGATTAAATTTATTCATCTGCCAAAAGTATATGGCTTTGGTATGATTGAATATTAGTCCCCTCCCCAAATCAACTTCTATACATTTTTTTTGAGGCATATCGGTATCTTAATGAAGCAAACAAAATTTTAAAAATCTGTTTCATTTAAAATGCTGATTATACTCTATTTAATTTTAGAAATTTTCATTAAGCTGTGGTTCCTCATGAGTAGCAGATACTGAAGATTGAACCAGCATTCTTGAGAAGATCATCCTCTTTTTTTTTCTTTTGGTATTGGGGATTGAACTCAGGGGCACTCGACCACTGAGCCACATCCCTAGCTCTATTTTATATTTTATTTAGAAACAGGGTCTCACTGAGTTGCTTAGCACCTTGCTTTTGCTGAGGCTGGCTTTGACCTTGGGATCCTTCTGTCTTAGCCTCCCAAGCCTCTGGGATTACAGGTGTGTGCCACTGCATCTTACTGTCCTCTTTTTAGCTGAAGTCTTACCTAGAGAATCAGTAAATATTTTTTATTTGGATTATTTCTTCTGAAAATATTTCTAAAATGAGTATTCATGATAGTCTGGTATACTAAACATTGTGAATATTTTGTTGTTGATGTTGATGTTAACGATGTTTGAGAGTTGTCCTTCTATTTTGTGATTACAGTGGGTTAGGTTGCCGACCCACTAGGAATTAGGAGACTTGAGTTCTTGACCTGATTTTGCTTTTGTAAAGCAATAACCTAAGTCCTTTTAACAAGAGTTTCCTTATCTTTAAAATATACACAGTATAGGCTTGGGGGTGTAGTTTATTGGTAGAGTGCCTGACTAAGCATATGGGAGGACCTGGCTTTGATCCCCAGCACTTAAAAAAAATATTGCTCATCTTTTATTTGTGTTGCATTCATATGGAAAACACTAGAGTTTCTGAAGGAAAAAGATTAGTCACTATATAGAACTTGAGAGGTAATTGTTTACTTAATATTTTTTAAAGTTAAAAAAAAAGCTCTTGCTTAGCAACTTCAAGGCCTTGGGTTCAATCCCTAGCACCACAAAACAAAAACAACAAAGGAAACCCACGCAACTCCTAAATGTACTGATAGTTACAGCCTTGCTTTTCAGTGTTGGGCAGAACTACTAAAACATTCATAGTGTAGGATAACCTACACTATTTGTATTAATTCTGAACATCAGGAATTACTAAATTAACTACTTGCCTAAATTAAGGCACCAGTCTCCATTTGATAAAGACTTGAAGCATTCAGTTTTGCTGGTAACTATAAGTAAAGTGTTTGTGTTAAGACTCCACATGCCTGTAATCTCAGTGGGTAGGGAGGCTGAGGCAAAAGGATCCCAAGTTTAATGCCAGCCTCAGCAAAAACAAGGTGCTAAGCAACTCAGTGAGACCCTGTCTCTAAATAAAATACAAAATAGGGCTGGGATGTGGCTCAGTGGTTGAGTGCCCTTGAGTTCAATCCCTGTTACCCCCCCGGCTTCCTCCCCCCCCCCCAAAAAAAAAAAAAGAGACTCCTTAATCTTTATTTGAAATAAAGCACTGAATGAATGGAACCTGTCATTAAACAAGTAAATTATCACAGATACTCATTTCAAGAGATATTTTGACCAAATTATTTCTGGATATCTTTCAGAAATTATTTCACTTTATTCTCTTTCCTTTATAAAGGTGAGCCGTTCATCTTTGCTAATAGAACAACCTGTGAAAAAAAGGCCTCTTTTGGATAATCAGGTGATAAATTCTATTTGTGTTCAGCCAGAGCTACAGAATAATACAAAGCATGCAGATAATTCTTCAGACACAGAGATGGAAGACATGATTGCTGAAGGTATGTGGATCTCACTTAAAATACCCTTTAATTTAACTTTGACTTCTACTTGAAACAGGATATGAATTTTTACTCCTCACAGATTTTTACTTAAAAATTCGCAGTTTTATTCTCATGCAGTACATTATTTGACTAAAATAATTGGAAAGTTAACCAGACATCTAGTGACCAAATAACTAAAAATAGCCAATTGCGTGTTAATTTGCACAATTTGTGTGACATTTGAAGGTCTGTGGGTGGTAAAAGTTCATCATATATAAGAGAAAATAATTAAACATTTTTGCATCAAAGCAACTAATTTTTCTTTTTAAAGGAAAATTAACAAATATCATTTTACTGAATTTGCTTAAAAATTTAGAGCTTCTGGGTTGTTTGGCTTTAGACTTTCCATATTCTGATGGGTGATACGAGGTGAGTGTTAAAATTACATTATGGATGTACTCTTCAATCAAGAGGGGATTACATTTGTTCAGAGATAAAAATATTACTAAACCTCCATACTGTCAAAGAATCTTTTAAAATAAACTTTATTCCAATAATGAATATTCCACATAAGTTGAACTAGTATTCAAAATGACTGAAGGAAAACACATACACATAAACACAAAAATGATATATTTTGTTCTTTGAGTTAGCTGTTTAAAATCAGCAAATGCTTGTACTGGTTTTTTTTTTAAAAAAATGAGATTCTAAAGGTCTGATTAAAAAAAAGTTGTACTATATTCTATAGGAACATCTTCATGAGACTGTGTCTGATGGTTTCTGATCATGGCCTCACAATTGATATAGTTCACTTAATTGTAATAGCATTTAGTGTAGTCAGGGCTGCACCATAGTGAATTAATTAACATCTACATCTAAGTAATTATCATCAATATATTCATATATTTCATCTGAAATTATTTATTTACTCTGAAATATTATTGAGACTATACTAATATACTGTGTGCATGTGTGTTGCTAAATTAAGCAAAGTACCATATTGGTAAGCAAATGCCCTTTTTTACCAATGAAGACAGCATCTTTGTCTTTATTGGTACTTTATAAATTGGTGCAATGTATTTCACATGGTTTTATTTCTTAAGTGAATAACAAAGAGTATAATAAAATTTGATTTTTTTACTGCTTACATTTAGTGAGTTTAATTTGATTAATTCAACTCAACATTATGACCCAGTTTCAACAGTAGCATCACGTATCCCTTTTTGTTTCCTTCCCTCCCCAATTCTCCCTAATCCTTCGTCTGTTCATTGGTTCATTCCTTCCTTCCTTCCTTCTTGTTTTAAAGAAAACCAGTCTTTATTTTATTTCACTGCTACATGTATCAGTGTGCATCTCTAAAAAAAATATGCCTTTTCTCATATAACTGTAATGCCATATCACACATAACAATAGTTCTAAGGTGTCATCTGGTCCATGCCCAGAGTCCCCTTTTATAGTTATTTGGTTCAAATCAGGATCCAAACAGGGTCTACATTGTGCCTTTTGTTGTTAACAAATTAAATTTCTTCTAATTCTCAAATACTTGTTTTTAGTTATATATGCTGTTTTATCTGAGAACATTTCTCATTTGAGATGGAATGTAGTAAAAGATGGACGCGTGGGTATTCTTTTTCTCTTGCTTATGTCTACAATAAGTAAAAAAAAAATGAAAGTTCTAGGCTAAAATGTTTATAATGTGCCCCCTTGTGTACACATATAAGAAGAACATGGATATCTACCTAGGAAATGTCACAGTACATTTCATGATCCTCATGGTTTATAATACAGTGGGCATATAGCATGTGCTAGTCTATGCTAGAACCCAGAACCTGAGGAGTTTATATAAAGAAGTAAAACACACCTTTCCTTCCCATAAGAAGCTTTTAATTTAGTTTGGAATTAGGGAATCTCTATAACAGAAAATAAATAAGGAGCAACAAATGGTAAGTTTTCAATGAACAGTAAGAATTTAGAACTGGTTGAGATTGTTTCCGGTTTGGTGAGTTTCCTATGGAGATGGGAGTTGACCTGCATCTTGGATTTTTAAAAAGCATGGATTTAAGATAAATAGGGAGAACAGTTCAGTTTAGGAAATCATGAATAAAAGCACAAAAGATGTGTAAGGGATAGGTAACTTTAGGAGAGGCAGTGAAGAGTAGAGAATTGGATTAGAGTAGTGGTAGGTAAGACTGACAGAGTTGCGTTCTAGAGTAGCTTGGACAAAGGAGTTAGGAATTTTCCTGTTGAGGATGGTGAAGATTTTTAAAGCAGGTGACATGAACAAAAGAGTGTTTTTGGAAATGGCTAGCCATCTAAAGGATGTATTTAGAAGCTTAATTTATTAAGGCAATTTTATAATTTCAGTGTTTGTTACTTTGTACTCACATGTTTATTGGAGATCTTGTAGGGTGTAATGGTGAGGTCATTTATTTAGTTGCTTTGGTTTTAGTAGTGTATATGGTTTCATTATTTTAAAAAATCTGTATGGTAAGGATTATTCTCTTTTTAAGGGTAAATTATGATTTTATTCGGACTGGTTTTCTTGCTAGACTCTCCAATCAGATTTATTAAAATATCTGTTGTCTTTCGTAAGACAACATGGTTTCCTTCCCATTGTTTCTCTTTGCTGCTGAGCCTCAGGTGCTCCTCACACAAAGGAGTTGGGGACTTGAATTATTTAGGTTATAGGTTTGGCCACTCCAGTAGAGACCCAGAAAAATAGAATAGATTAATAGAAAGTAGGTTGATGAATAGAAAGTTAGGTTTTCACTGACATAATCCAAAGGTCAGGAATCCAGAAACTTGATGATGATAGGTACCGTAACTCCAGGGTCTTATGTCTGTGCCATCCCTAGATTGTTACTCTAATTTCCGTGATGGCTAATTTTCACTATCACATTCTAACCAGTGAGATTGGGAAAAGGATACCATCTGGAATTTGTTTCTACTCATATCCCAGTGGTCAGAAGTCAGCAATATGTAGGCAGTAACTAGTTTTTATCCTGAATAGCCAAGTTCTAGGCTTTTGTTTCTGTGGAAAAAGTGAAGAATGAATGCTGGACAATTATCAGGTATTTCTAATGTAAAAATCCCATATTTATTAGCTAAATCAATAGTTTTTAAAATTCAGTTGGTTCTGTGATTTTTTTTTATTCACAAATGTGAAAAAGAAGCCATATTTTACAGTATGTTTTTCTTACCACCTTAAACTGGGATAATGCAAGTGACTGAGTACATGCCATCCATGTTTACATTTTTAGAGTCCCTGACTTCATCTTAACAAGTCTTTTTTACAGTAACATAATAAGAGTACATATAGAGCTCATAGCTAAAAGATTTAGAGTGCTTTTTATATTTTATATTATAGCATGGGAATTATGATGCAAGAAATTGGCAAATTATGGTAGATTTACAAATTTAACATATTTCACTGAAGTATTTCTTGAGCACTTATATATCCTATTATTTTTAGTGCTTAGGTTAAAAAATAGGAAATGGAACTGTCTCGTTTTTCATGCCTGCTGCCTTTTGGGCACTCATTTAATTGTTACTTCAGACTGCTTAAGAGTATTTGAGGATTATAGTTTGGAAGGTTCTGTTGGTCCTGTCCTGTGGCCTAAAGGAGATGTAGGGGTAGAAGGAGAACATTCAAATTTAATGGGAAGAATGATGAAAAAAGTAGTAGCAGTGGAGAATTATGAAACTATTTGTGATTTTTTAAAGGCTTAGTCTAAATTATTTTTTGTTGAATACAACATAACTAATAGAACTTTATATGTTCTATCATATATTCTAAGCATCTCTTTTGGAGTTAATTATTTTTACATACTCTTCTAATATCAGACATACCAAAATTGCATAATTATGAAGTCATCCTCATACTTTCAGTCAGAATTAAGGCTTCTCTGCTATATGTTTCCACAGCACAGTTTTTTAAAATTCATATCTCACACTGTTTTTTCAAAGTGTTTTTTGTGGAGGGTTAGTGATTTTGTTTTATACATCTTTATTTCTCATCATGTTTACATAAAGTTTGCATATTTTAGACATGCTGTATCTTATCAAAATGAATCTTTAAAAATGTTATACTCATTTGTATAGAGAAAAACTCCATATGATTTTTATGTAGAAGCAAGAGGGAATTAATAGGGGTTGTTTTTTAAAGGCTTTGGCTTTGCCAGAATAACTGAATTGAAAAGTAATGGACCATTGGTCTGGTAGCACTATCTAACCCATAAACAGAATAAAAAAATAAGTTGTAATTAACTTTTTGGAACTTTTTCCCTTTGTTTCCTTCATTTAATTTTATTTTTTTTAGAGACATTAGAAGAAATGGACAGTGAGTTGCTCAAGTGTGAATTCTGTGGGAAAATGGGATATGCTAATGAATTTTTGCGGTCAAAAAGATTCTGCACTATGTCATGTGCCAAAAGGTATTTCTGTATTCTTGAATTTCTTAAAGGACAAGCCAACAACCACTGCAAAACAAACAAACAAAACACCTCTTGAATAATTTAACAATAGTAAACCTAGATACTGTAATACAGAGGAATACTTAGGCATTATATGGAGCTACATTGATACTTAGTTATTAGATTATGCTCTGTGGAAATTACCTATTCATAACACTTAGAATCAGTTTTACAATGCAGTCTAATATTGAAGTAGCAGTCTTCTGATGTAAGAATACCCTTAGAAGAATTTCTCCTATGAAATGATCAGGATATTGTAGAATGCTAGTCCTTTAGATATTGAAACAGTTTTCATCATCTGCTCTTTTACTGGTATTGAAATATTTGAATTTACTTTGTGTTTTCATTTATTGAATCATATCCTACATATTTTAGGTTTGTTATGGAATAGCAATAGATAAGTTCTCAACATTGTTAACTAATATTAGACAGCCCAATATCTTTGTTAAATTAATATTTTCAATGGTAATTATTAGACAAAGAGTATTAACAGCAAAAGAAATGTTAAATTTCTTCATTAAGCTTGTAACTTGTAAGGGTACTATTATCAGAACCCACTCTGGTATTTACCACTAAAGTTGAAGTGTATGCACAGGTTGGTTATTTTGAAATTCTCTGTTCAAAAAAGTAATTCTCTTAAATTCCCTCAAAGAATTTAAGATCTTAATTTATATACATCCAGTGAATTTCTTGCTTGAATATTTTATTTTGTATTGGTGCCACCAAAGTATACATAGTAGAACTATTATTACTTGTTTCCTCCAAAAATGGGTTATTTCAGTTGCCAATCTATTATTCAGATAGTCTTTCATATTGGTAGATTTGCAATAAAATTATATTGAGCTTCTGTTTTAACTTAAATTCTTCAGTTTGCATATACCACAATATACAAAGATTTTCAGAATCTGTTTCTTAGATAATTTCCTTTTATTCTTTCTAGGGGTAAATTGGCAAACTCACCTAGAACAAATCCTTCCTGCTGCTTACATTTTGTGTGGCCCCTGAGCTAAGGATGGTTTTTAGAGTTTTAGATAGTTGGAAGATAAATCAAAGGAATATTTCATGATAGGTAGAATTCAAATTTCAGGATTTGAAAAGTTTTATTGGAACACAGCCATGCTTATTCAGTAGTCTCTGTAGCTGCTTTCACACTACAGTGACAGGGATGAGTAGCTGTGTCAGAGACTTGGATAGCCATAAAACCTATGGTCCTCTATAGGAAAAGTTTGCCAGTCTTTGTTTTAGGGCTTAGATGGTATAAGACTCTTTTAAGACAGCATCATGCCTCATAAAGATCTGTGTTCAAAAATATTAGGCAGTCAGTTGACATAAAAGAAAATAATCTTTAAACCAATTTTAAAAAATTAGGAATGTTCTTCAGAATTTCCTGAATAGTGAGAGCAGTGAATTTATTGTAACTTTGAAATCTCTACTTTACATTTTTAGTCTTTGATTTTCGTAATATTTGAAAAATCTTCTAACTGCTTGAGATCCTCCCCCTACTACATCAATATCTTTTTATTAATCTCTCTTAAGAAATTATTACTTGGGAAAATACCCATTTGAATAAATTCTAAATATTTACCACAAAATTTTTCTCCTGGAACTTCGTATCTTTTTGTTGCTATGAAATTTAGTTGTGCACTGTATTTTACAGAAAGTTTCTCTCTCTCATGCTGTAATCAGTACCTTTTTATAGATATCCAGTGTTATATTGAGATGTATTATAAATACAAAAAGACCATTTGTTTTTTTTACCTCTAGCATAAATAAATCCATTGAATAATATAGATATATGGGTTTTACTTTATGAGGTATTATGTTCCTTAATGAAGAATATGACACTTCCTGATTCATAATTGCACTTTAAAGTCATAATTAAACACTAAATAGAGTGTCTTAGTGTCATCATTTAATTTTTTTTTCTCACTTGAATTTCTTAGGTACAATGTTAGCTGTTCTAAAAAATTTGCACTTAGTCGTTGGAATCGTAAACCTGATAATCAAAGTCTTGGGCATCGTGGTCGTCGCCCAAGTGGCCCTGATGGGGCAGCAAGAGAACATATCCTTAGGCAGGTCTGTAGAAACTTTGCTTCAATGTACAATACCCTTTTCAGAAATGGCAAGGAGAATGCAAAATACAATGCTGTATTTTACTTGTACTACATTTTCCAGCTTCCAATTACTTATCCATCTGCAGAAGAAGATTTGGCTTCTCATGAAGATTCTGTACCATCTACTATGACAACTCGTTTGCGCAGGCAGAGTGAGCGGGAGAGAGAACGTGAGCTTCGAGAAGTAAGAATTAGGAAAATGCCTGAGAACAGTGACTTGCTACCAGTTGCACAGACAGAGCCCTCTATATGGACAGTTGATGATGTCTGGGCCTTCATCCATTCTTTACCTGGTATGTAATTCACCACTTTGGCTTTAATGTTTTTCTTGTGTATTTACATTCAAGAATGAAGGTAGATCCATCCATACTTTTGCACGAAAGGGCTAGAGAAGTCTGCGTGTATGTATAAATTAAATGGCATTTGCTATTGAAGTTTGATCTGTTTCCTCTTGCTTATTCCCTCAGCACAGCTGGGTATTTTTTCATACCCCCAAGTCGATAAAAACTGACTAGTCCTGCTTCTGTGACACCCCAGCCCATGAAGATATTAAGGTGCTCTCTTCTCTTCAGTCTGATTTCTCTCGAGAGGTCAGTAGAGAGATTGAATCAGACACTTCTTCCCTTCTACTCTATTTTTCTATTCTGTTTCCCCTTATTTCCTATTTTAACCTTTATAAAAATGAAATGAGAGACTAGTAATTTTTTTTTTTTTACATTTTTGAAAGCTAATCGAGATGTATAAAATATAAAATTTTGGTTTTTTAAAAAAATCAAGCTGGTTCTTTTAAAGGAAGCACCATTCTTTAATTCCTTTCAGTAAACAAACATCAACAGTTGAAATTCAGTTATGATACTGATTCTAATGTTGAAGGTAATCTTGTTTATGTTGTCCTATTCTAACTCAGTTTGATACTCTTTCCATCAACTTGAGTCTCCTTTTTTCTTTAATGCAATAATAATCTTCATAGCCACTCTCTCCAAAGGGTGGGCAACTAGAGACATCTGCACTGTTGCTTATGATGAGACCCACGCTGGTTATATATGTTAAGACTATATTTCTTTTAAATCAGTAAATCTTCTTCACTTTGACTTTATGAATATGGTAAATGAGGTTTTTAAAAATGTTTCCTTTTGGTTTTATGATCATATCATTTCTCTTGCTTCAAGCTTTCCAGAAGAATATATCCCATCAGAATTATCTATCAGACTTCTATAAACCAAGCTAATTATTTAGCTATTATTGCTGTCTTTCTGTCAAGGTGACCAGTCTCAGAAGACTACTTAGAACTAATGTTTAGAAAATGTTTAGAAATATTAATTTTAAAAACTGCTGCCCATTTTAGCTTATATACAGAACGCTCTGGAGTTTTATTAAATATAGCTTTTATAAATACTTTTATAAATGCTAAAATAAGATGTAGTCACTTTTATAGAAAGATGGAGTTGTTTTAAAATTTATACCTTTAGGAGGTATACTTTTTCATGTGAAGATTTTTAAGCATATGCCTAAGAAAACTAAGGTCTGAGTTAATTGCCCACCATGTGGGTTTAGGAACCTGCTTTAAACCTACTAGAAGACAGTGAATCTTCATTGGTTGTAGTTTTAGTATTTAATAAACAAATTTTAGCTTTAGAACCAGTATAGCTATCTTGGGAATTAAACTGAAATCTGTACTAATCATCTAGGGTTGCACTTTGATTCTATCATCTTCAGTAGTCTTAGTCTTTCCAAGTGGGGCATGTGATCTATTTGTAAGTCTCCTTTCTCACTTGGAGAGGAAAGTTGGTAAATATCCTGAGGAAATTAATTGCCCAAATAATTAACAAATATTAGCTATTGCTGATTCCTTTATTACTTAATGTGGGGTTTTTTGGGCTAATTTTCCCACCATCCATTTGCCCTATTGCTACTACTGGCTACTTTATTAGAATACAGGCCAACTTTTTGTGTCCCATACTTGCTTCATTTGAGGTTAAAAAAAAAAAATCAACTTCTTATTTGCTAAACTTGGAGTGCTTATTGAGTTCATCTAGATAATTTTGTTCTGAGTTCTTTAGAAAATATTACTTATCATTAAAAGAAAACTGCTTTATAATTTAGAATTACTTGGTGCTGTTTTAGAGTCTACTTAGTGTAACTTTTCCTTTACTGATAAAATGGGAGTATTTCCCAACTACTTTGACAGGCCAGATAAGGAGCTTATTTCTGTGATCAGTTATCTTATCTTTCTCAGTTTTTCTCTGAGTAATACCTGTAGCTTAGGTAAATCTTATACCAGAACATGCCTGTATCTCCACTTCTTCTGCTTCTCTGGGCTCTGTGAATTTCCTTCTGAGCCTCTTTTACCTCATTCAAGACTGTTTATTTTCCTGGAGTAGTGTCTTCCTGAGCTTTTCTCATGGTATGAACATGCTTATCAATTTTGTAATCTCTTGTATTTTGTTTCTTTCCAGTTAGGGTAGATTTCCTTCCCTTTCTAATCAGGGCACCTCTATTTTACAGCTACGGTTTTCTTTTTGTTAACTGTCCTGTAGAACGGTTCATACTTGCAAGAAGTACACATACCTCTCAGAGCTGTTACTACAGTGAAAAACTGTCTTGTAACTTCTCATGTGTTAAAAAATTCTCTACAAGAAAAATTCTTATTTTCAAAAAATTATGTAGGTTATCTTCTTTAACTCTCCCTTGTGTGATGAACTACCTTTTGCAAAGATTATTCTGTATTTATTCTATGGATCAATAGGATTTCACTGTAGGCAGGTAAAGTAGGGAATTATTTCTTCAAAGTATGAATATTTACTGGTATTTTGTTATACTAGTTGTGAGAGTCATTTATTCTGTAGTATTGAGTGGCAAGTGACCTTTTTACTAATCTTACTGAGGTCAGTTTCTGTGTAGGGCATTTTTTAAAATTTTGGGTTTAAATGGGGAAGTGACTCTGTTCACTTGCAGGGATCAATTAAGACCAAATGCAAAGGTCTCTGTTCATACTAAGAGCTACACTGCTTGGTTCCCATGATGAAAGCAGCTAAGCAGAATGGTTGCTTCAGTTGGTGTATATTTATTACATGTCATTGGGTTCCAGCCATTTTACACAAGTATACACTAATGCCAGAAGCTCACAGAACTTTAGTTCAGTGTACCTTGAGCACTTGATTTTTTAACTTTGTTTTTCTACACCAAGTTTTTAAAGTATATTTACTTCTTCCCTTCTCCCCCTGTTTTAAAAGTCACTTTATTTTCTCATAGCTATACTAATATAACTATATATTTTTGAGGTTAGCCTGAGTTAGTTGTGATCCAAATTTCTCAGGATATACTTTTCTGTCTAATGATGCTTTTTTCCAATACACTTTTTGTTCTTTATTATTTTGCCAATACATTTACTGTTCACCTTTGAAAAGATATCTGCAGAGGAATCTCTCAATACAGAGGAATAAGAGCTTGCTATATATTTTCCTTATGGAGAACTCATTTCTACTCCCAAATGTAGCTCTTATGGTCCTCATTACTTCTCATTGCTCCTGTTTTCTGAATCTAAGTTCTATCCTATCTCTCTTTCTCTTTCCTTTCCTGTGTTCTTGTAAGTAAGACTGAAGAGAGAAGAACATTAGTTCTTTCATAAAAAGGAAGATGAAGTCACAACTAGATGCAAGATTAGTCAGTTTTGTCTGCCCAATTTTGTTGAGAGCTACCTCTGAGAAAAGAAAAGGGGCTTTTCTATGGTGAGTAATCTTTCATCTCTATAGTTTCTTTTAAATGATACATGGGGAAAACCATAAACATTCTGTAGAGGGTATCGAAATGTCAACTTTTAAAAAATCTGAGAAATTATTAAAATAGAGAAATTGAAGGGCTTGATGCCATATAGGAAATAGTAAAGATAACAACTAACAGAGGACACAGGAGAAGAAATAACTAGGAGAAAAGATGGGCACACAGCTGAACACAAGAAAAAAAAATTATTACTCTTACAGATACTTCTTCTGTAGTAGATTGTATTTTTGTTCATTATTTATCTTATATTCACTTATTCAGTTCTTCACTTATTCATAAATGTGTTTTGCTCTTATAATGCTTTGTGTTTTGTGCTGGGGTTAAAAGGAAGAAGACATCTCATACAAACAAGAGGATGATATATTTGCAGTAGAAGGCAAATATTATTCCAACAAATTGTGATGTCCAAGGTGCATTGTAATCATTTCTGTTCATTACCTTTTTTTGTATTTTCTCTTTGAATGCTGAATTGAATAAAATAAAAACACTTGAAAGCTGTTAGTTTTTAAATTCATTTTATAATTTTATTTTCTTTCATAAGGAAGCTTATGTTTCTTCGTTCTCTCCTCTCTTGGCTTCTTAATTCATTACCTAATCTACTGGTGTCTTTACCTCTAATAGGGAAGTTACTGAGTAACCTGGATGTGCAAAAACTTTGGTAGATAGTAAAAAACATTTGGGGTTCAAGGGGATACTAACATTGTTACCTGCTAAACCACCTGATTAGACTGAGAGCTAAAATATTGGTTATTTGTCAGAAGATTGGTGTGGAAGCTCATAATTTCAATGAGAATTTATTTTCTTACAAAAAATGGAGATGAGTCCAGTGATATTCAGATTTAAGGTTGAAATTATAACTTGAGCAGCAACGTTGCAATACACTGATACTACAATCTCGAGGGATTTGTTCTGTCCTGAGTGAACAATATTTTAGAGATACTTGGCAACAAAGGTCATAAATTAGAATAAGATACAAATGTTAAAGTGGAATTCTGATACTTGAGAAAATATTTCCAGATAATCATTTATAAAGCAGAACATTATATTATATTCCTCTGTACCTATATGTACCTATTATATTTTATTCCTCTGTACCAATACAAAGCTCATGAGATATATCAACTAGTTAATCCAAGCATGTGTGGCATGCTTCAAGGTGATAGCAGAGACCTTTTTATGAAGCAAATGTTATGATTACTCTGTACGTTTTTACCTCTAATTATATCTATGATATCATTTTTAGAGCAAGAATTCCACGGAAGTCTCTTTACCTAGAATTTGAATTTTTATTTTCAGAATGCCAACAAATACTCTCTTCTTCAAGGGTGAACCCCAGGCTACTCTCTATAAATTTCATTTGTTTATCAACTTGTATTTCAGATTCTTAGACCCAGTTGAGAGTATAGCTATGCTGTTAGGAATTATGTCTAGTTGTCAAGTATTTAGTTCTAAATTCCTTCCTTTGATTAAATTCCAGGTTGTCAGGATATTGCAGACGAGTTCAGGGCACAGGAGATTGATGGACAGGCCCTTCTCTTACTAAAAGAAGACCATCTCATGAGTGCAATGAATATCAAGCTAGGCCCAGCCCTGAAGATCTGTGCACGAATCAACTCTCTGAAGGAATCTTAACAAGAACATGAGGCTTTGATATAATGCCAGTTTTACTCTTTGTAATACAGACTTGTAAGTTAAAGGCTTAAGTTGGCCTAGATTATTATACTTATGATAGTTGGCCAAGCACATTGGGATCTCCACATCAAGTGTTGACATTTCTTCTACAGATATAATTATTTATCATACATTTTCATAATTAATCAACATTGGTAAAATTGATTTTACAGGTTACATGCAACATTGAAAGAGCTGTTATAGAAGGCCATGATATTTTTCAAAGAAACATGTTTTACTAGATAATTTTTAAAAGTGGCATTTATCATTAATATAAAGAATTCCTTTGAAAGCAAATTAATGATTTACATTTCTCTCTCTTGATTATTTTCTCATACATTTTTGTACCTTGTTCATTTTCTAAAGGTTGTCATAAAGGTATGGAGTGATTTAGGAGTCCAGTGGTGGGATCATATGCATTGAAATATCAGTTTGCATTTTTAAAAATGTCTTTAGACAAATGCTCTAAGAAAGGATTGTGTTCTAGCATAAATGATAGTGATCTGGAGGTCAAAAGAGTTGATTTCTATTCCAGGCAATTTGGCTTGCCTGACAAGTTTTCCTCTCAGTTTTTGTACATTTAGAGCACTGCTTCTTGATAAAAGGTTGGTTTGCTCCGCAGGGAACATTTGCCAACATCTAGAAACATTTTGATTGTCACAGATCAGAGATGAGTTTGCGTGATGTTGCTACGGATATCTAGTAGGAGACCAGAGATGTTGCTAAATATGCACAGGACAGCCCACCACAACAAAGAATTTTCTAGTCAAAAATGCCACCAGTGCCAAGGTTGAGAAACACTGATGAGGAAGGAATAAAAAATGTTAACTCTTTCACTTAAAGGAGTATTTTTAAGAAATAGCTCATAATGAGAAATACATGTATAATGGAAGTATTATTCAGATAGCATTATTGTTCTGAAGTATTTTTCCAGTTTATTATGCAGAATAGAAAACGGGAAAAAATCCATAAAATTGGTCTATCGAATAAAGACTGGCTTACAATTTGACACTCAGTACTGATTCATATTAGTTATCTTTCTCATATCTCTGCTTCTCTGCACTGATGAAGGCATAATATAATTACCCTTATGAACCAGGACACCATTTTCTGGCAAGGAAGTTTTATAGTGGATATGTGATTGCACTTTGGATTTCTTCTAGGATTGAATATGCTGAGTCTGACTAGAATGCACATTCCTTTTTCCTTTACTAAATCTTTGCATGCTTCCTGCAAAATACTTAACTAGTGATTTCTCTTGAATGATCAGATGTAAGTTAAAACATTATAAATCAAAACTTTTCACTAAGTTTTCAGTTAATTTTCTATAGAATCAGGACACTAAAAAAAAATTGTGGAGTTCTGACAGCTTTACAATCCTGGACATCAAATGTTTTATTTGAAAAGATTGTGAAAGTTTCAGTCATTTCCTATATCTTATCTTTACATATGATTGAAGGAAAATATACTGATATTTGGCCACCAAGTTCATTAAGTAAAAACAGAGTCCATAAGTTTCAGTCATTTCACTGCTCTTTTCAAAAGATTGTGTTGAGCTAGTAAAAAACTAAAGATGTCACAAGACATCACAGATATTTATCTTTTGGCTTTGTGTACATTAGAAAATGTTGATTATTTTTATACAAAAATATAGCGGGTAATTTTTTTAATCTTTAGATGCCTCTTGTTTGAATGTATGCTTTGTGGGATTCTTTGTGTAGTTGTTTTTAAAAAAGATGTTTACTGATAGTCATGTGTAGAATTAGAATGTGTAATGTAATGGAAGGCTCACGTTCCAGACCCACAGTAGCTTGTAGTCTATGTTACATATTTCTTTGTATC
The DNA here is from genome assembly GCA_020662805.1 of Glaucomys volans. Classification (NCBI taxonomy): domain Eukaryota; kingdom Metazoa; phylum Chordata; class Mammalia; order Rodentia; family Sciuridae; genus Glaucomys; species Glaucomys volans. The sequence continues at coordinate 602,417 of JAJEJO010049385.1, read as the reverse complement.
ACAATTTTAATTATTGGATTAAAGTTTCAAGGAAAGGTAGGTACTCTATGATCAATTTTCATTTATTAGTAGTTAATCATCAGGACATAACTGTCATGTGCTTTTCCCCTCATCTTGCAATTTAAGAACATAAACATATGCTAAGCAGTATTAAGAGATTGCCCACTGTATGGAGGGAGGGAGGCACAAAGGAAAATCTCCCCTGGAATTAAAACTTTATTGTAGGTAATCCACAATTAATATAAAATTCATTTTTCAGGGATAAGCTCCTCTAGCAATAATAATTATTTATTTCCCATAACTATTTTGTCTATAGCCTTTAAGGTATTGACTTTGAATTATGTTGAAAGTTCCTTTTATTTTCTTCCTCTACTAATGTAAATTGTTCTGTACTGGAAAGCCTGTGCCCAGCACTACCTTAAGAATCTAGAAGGAGCTTATGAGAGGAGTTTCTATTGGAGAACACCTCCTTATAATCCTTATAAATTCTGTTGTCCCCACTCAAAATATATCCTGAAGATATACTTGCTTTTTTTCAAGTGTGTTGTTTAAGAAATGGCTCATGTGCTATCAACTGGGAATTCTCCCATTGATGCAGCTACTTCTTTCTAGATGATTTAGTCATCTTAATTTCAAAGCTTCAGTTATAGATAATTGATATATATGACTGACACTGAGTGTCCACCTCTCTTCTGAGATTGAGGCAGCTTCAGTATCGTATATGTAGGGAGAGTGCTATTATTTTCATTTCCTTTCATATTACTGAGTGTTCTAGGGTTTTGACTGGAGAGAAGGAATAGTAAACAAAAGGGAACATGGGGGATTCTTCTTATTTTTTGCTACCTAAATTTGCATTTTCTAACGTCTTTGTACTGTTGCACTCTTTTCCCATTGGGGGAAAAAAGACCATAATTTTGAAACATTAGTTGCTTTAAGCTTTGTGTTCCTTGTCAAAAGTCTGAAAGAGCTGGTTTTTTTAAAAAGTTATTTTTATATGACGTTAATATTCATCAAGCCTTGGGTAGACTCGTGTAAAACAGTTATGCAGCTTTGATATAATCAGTACAGTGTAAGACAGAGTTTTTGTCATCCTTTGATGGTATATAACTTTTTAAAATTTGCTATGGAGTTCTTTAAACAGAACTTTAAGTCCAAGTTTAAGGGCCATCTAGGGATAGAGAAGGCAGAATGGAATTAAAGAAATGTTAATCAACAAGCTTAAGAATGGGAACGCCACAGACCAGGACATCTGCCATTTTTTGTTAGTTTAGCCCATTTCAACACTGAACAGATTTCTGTACCTTAACATTATTATTAATGTGATATTAATATTCACATTTTACATAATTTCAAATAGAAATATTTTAAAAGATTTTTCACTGTTTATTTTTGCTTCCTGGCATGTGGAAACACTCAGAACTGTATGAAACAGGTATTATTGTGACCATACCTTTGAATAATTTTTGACATAGCTAATCATATATTGTGTGAAACTATAATCAGACATTTATTCACAAATGTCAGTCTTGGATTGACATCTGTCTTATAGTGCTCTATCTCTCACTGGCTTGTTCAGATAAATTTCTTAAAGCCCAATGTCTACATTTTCAAGATTCTGGTACCACCAACACACAAATATAGTAGGGAGGCAATGGCGTTGTATAGTCTTAGGCTATGCTTTTATATGTATTAATTTTGTAAAGAATAAACTATTATAGATGTAAGTGAATGAAGCTGACATTACTGCTATGTCCAGTGGGCAAAATCCCTGACTGGAAACCCTTAAAATATTTTAAAGATAAATTTTCAACGAGAAGATGCTGGTTATATTTTGTGGTTCAAAGACACTCATCCTTGATGCTGCCTACTGGTACTGAGCTGTTAACTGATGGCCTGAAAGCATCTCACCTTACTTCCTCCCCTAAATTAGCCTTCAGCCCCCCAAAAACTGCACAAAAACTTTCTTCTTAGACCTCTGCTTCAAAACCCTGAGAGAGGATTTTGCAATGGGGCTGATTTTAGCGGAGTGGGTGGCTTGGGAAGGCCTAATGTCTAACAGTTATGTTTTAGTAAAAACTCTGGGCAGTAGAAACTGGCCCTTTTATGCACATAGTTTGCTCAGTCTGTTTCTCATGCACCAAATGTGTAACTAGTTGTGCCCTAAAGGTTTTGAGGGGGCAAGGAAGGGAGTTAGAGGGAGAAGTGGAGGAGACAAAATAGGAAAAGCATTCCATAACTAAAGGGATATAGCAGAGTTAACTGCTTGAAGTCATCTAATGTCAAGGTGGCTTCATCAATAATAGTTCAAGATAATGATAATTATTTAATCCACATTTTAGCAATGTATGGTTTTACTTTAGCCTTTCCATCTCTGAACAAAACACTTGAGTAACAATTTAGGAAAAGTTTGTTTTGGCTCATGGCTTCAGAGATTCTGTCCATGGCTGGCCAACTCCATAGCTCTGATCTCAAGGTGAAACAGAACATCATGGGAAAAGGGTCTGGTGGAGAATAGCAGCTCAGGACGTGGCAACCAGGAAGCAGACAGAGAGCACTGTGTTCACTAGGGACAAAATAGAAATTCTGAAGGCACACCCCCAGTGACATACTTCCTCCAGCCACATCCTGCCTACTTAGTTACCACCCAGTTAATGCATATCAGTGGATTAATCCACTGATTAGGTTACCCCTCATAATGTAATTGATTCATTTCTGGAAATTCTTGGATTGTCTCACACATGAGTTTTTGGGGAACACCTCATATCTAAACCATAACAAGATTGTTTTTCTATTTTTTAAATTTTTTCCTCTTTTCTTTCTTTTTTTTCCAGTGGTGGTAATGGGGGTTGAACACAGGGCCTGAAGCACTATCCATGAGCTACATCCTCTAGGCTGCTATCATTTTTACTGTTAAGATTTGCCTATAATCAAACTCTTTATCAGCTGACTCTGCCCTTAAAACTAAAGATAGTAGATAGAAATAGCACCAATGATACTTTAGTAATTTTTGATTTCTGAAGATGACAGCTATTATAGTTGAATATTTGTCAGAAATTTAAAGGTTCTTTGTTATAAATGAGTGGCCAGAATTACAAAGCATAATTTCCATTTTCAGATACCACAGTTGAATCATCTTTGTAGATTGTTATAAAGAAAGTATTTTAAGATAGCATTTTGTGGTTGTGTCCCAGTCTGAGAGTTGGGTGACTAAAAGCTATAGTTTTCTCTTTACTAGTCTGAATTTCATTAAACACAAGAGACTACCTCTGTTTCTTTGGTGCAAAGCAGAACGGAGTGGACATGCACTATTTAACCCACATTCATTGATACTGACATTTTATATTTAGAGCATTTGATTTCATCTGATTATGGTTCAATTTAGATAAGCACAAATATACTATTAGGAAAAATAAATATGCAATCTTATTAAAGTTTAATTTCAACCCATTAAGCTGTACATCTTAAATGTTCTTTGTAATATATCCCTATTTTGTTAGAAGCATATAAAGCATGCCATATACTTGTCTTCATAGCAGCAAGCCTTTTCTTTTGATACGAAATGTTTAAAATTATATTACCTTCTTTGGAAAAAGTGTTTCCTAAAATAATTTTGAACGTTTTACATATTATTTTTCAGCTTATTTAATCTATTTTTTAAATTACACTATGAAAAATTTCTTTTTGAAAGTTATAGGGCACTGGTAACAAATATAATCATTACCATCACATTACAGAGAAGAATGGAAAGTCCATGCAGTCACTTTTAGATCTGAAGCTCAGCATCTTAATGCACAGTCTTCATTTTACTCAGCCACATGCACACGCCCCTTGCAAATGTCACGTTTATAGAACTTTTAGAGAAATATCTATCACAGATGTTACTTTTTGCCCTTTTTATAGCTTATGGGCATTTAATTTTATTTGAAGATGACAATTTCAATCAAATGTTAAGCATACAGAATGAGTTTGTGATTAAAACTTTGTACTTTAGAAAAAAAATTTTTTCTATTGCCTTTCAAAAAATACAATTCAGTGATATTGGTATTGTTCAGTGAGAATCCACAGAAAGAATGTGTTGTTTAAAAGAAGTCTAGTAGTGAATGAATTTTAATTTGGGAAAAAAACTATAAAGATTGATGCCTGCATGGCATAGTTTTAATTAAATATAAAAGAGTCATGCAGAATTCCTTTCAGATCGCCTAAATTAACTCCACTAATCACCTTAAGGATTAATAGCGGCCATCATTTATTGGTTGAAAAGGTAAACTTCATGGAATATTGTTGAGTGTTAAATCCATGCTTTGTGGAACTTTAACTGATGGCAGTGAAAAAGCTCATGCTTGTGAGAGAGGTGGGGCTTGGAGTAAATATCAACCTATTTTGCAAAGGATTTTTTGCGCTTCAAGGAAACTAGTGTTCAATGTTAAAAATTTTTGTTTGTAATACTTAAAAGTGTTCTTTTTCTTTGGCTATATTAAAAATGAGTAGTAGTAAATCATATACTCACTGAATTAACGTGGTAAATGAAGATAAAACACTGGCTTGGAGAGCGGGTTTTGACTTGGTTAATTAGCTGTGTGTGCACCATGAAGCAATTGGTTTTTAACCTCTTTGAATGTACAGTATGGTGCCTACACCCCTCAAAATGTTGATTTGGATTTAAATCATCATTTAGGCACCTCCCAGCTCTAAAGTTACTATGCTAGGCCAAGATATTTTTAAAGTCACTCCTACTCAGTGCTTTTGCTTTTTAATGGTTCATTTGATACTTAAGAGCTTTTGCTAAAAGAAAATTATTCATTAACCTTCCATTTTCTGTGTCACTTACTTGCTCTAAGGATTGAGGTAGGAAATTCAAGCAAATGAGGAGCATTTTCTAAGTGCTACCTATTAACCCCTGAACATACAAACACATGCATATTGACATTCATGCACTTATTCATTCATTTAGCAAACCATCTGAACACTTACGTTGTTTATGGAATACATGACGAAGAAACTAGTAAGATCTCCCTGAACAAAATTCATCATGGCTTACATGAACAAGGTCACAGCTAGTACTAATTAATGTACTGACTATAAACGTGGAACTGAAAAGGAATTTTTTATGCATGGGGTAAAAGACTACATTAGATGACATGCAAGGGGTCTGAATCAATCACAGTTCTTGAAACATTTCACATAGTGCACATCAACTGATCATGCACCTGATAGGCTACAAAATTAAGAATCCTTTGAGGACTTACATTTTGAGACTGTTGTGATAGCCAGTAGTCCACAGCCTTATTTGGGTGCTTGAGTAATTATTCAAAGTTGTTGCTGTACATGGTGTGTGGTAGAACAAAAGCTGATGTTGATTCACTGCACATTTTTAACTACAAAGGCTTTATATCCAGTATTGACACTGAAGCAATTTTTCAAAATTAAAAAATCTCAAAGATCACCAGAATAGGTTTTTTTGTTTTTATTTTAAGCTAGAAAGATTACAAATCTTACTGTACTTTAAGGGTGTCACAGATAGCTACCTTTTAAAGATAATGTGAAAATTAATAATAAAAAGCCTATGTATTACATAGTAAAAGGGTGCCCTTTAAAATGCAGAACTGAAGATAAAACAGTTCCCTGCTTGAATTGAAAAGTATTTGGGGAGTAAACATGGAATGGGAAAATCGATTAATTGGGTAAAACTCCCAAGTCACTCTGGGATTCTATGAATCACATTGTAATTCTAGCTTTCAATATTAACATCAGTGGACAGTAATATTCTCCATAAAGATACAAAATGAAAAAAATATATTTTAAACTTTTATGCATCACAGTTACAGCTTTTTAAAAGCAGGAAAATGTCCGAAAAAGCGTTCATTTAGAATCTACATTAGACTCTTTGAGACTAACATCTGAAGTAGCCAGATAGCCTGGGTTTTGTAAATTGTTCCATAACTAGTTAAAAATTACTTTAAAATTTTTAATTTTTAAAGTGTATCTAATTTTTCAGATATTTTATGCTATTAAAATGCCTATTGCATAAGTACTTTTATATATGTATATATGTATTCTTAAATTTCAAAAGGTCAACTGAGTGTGCAAAAGATGGTACAATTTTGGATGTATAATTTCCATGTTTGATTCCTAGTCACCTCATTTAAAAAAAAAAAAAAAAGGCTGTTTTGTTTTTCCCATAAAGGTGAAAAAAGTCCAAGTTCCAAAAGCTATCTTCAAAGTAAGGATCACCCTTACAGTGAAGGCTGGATATTATAGACAGCACTGTCCAGGGACAGATGCTGTGGCAGTGGAAAGGCTTTTCCAGGCTCTTGATTAAATTAACACTTTTTGACTTACTTTTTTTGTTAATTTAACAAAGGCAAATTGTGATAAAATTGTTTTTCAAAAATGTTGATGCTTAAAGCACGTTAACTAGTTTAATTCTTTCTTTTGGTTCCTCCTGTTGTTCTAAAATAGGACTTTCATACTATTAAAACCTCAAAAGATGACTTACCTGGGATGAACTGAACAAATATCACCAAGGGAAAATGAAAGCATTTTTTATCTTTACTGAAAAAAGTTAAGATTATATATAGATGTATTCTTACATTGGACATTGTATTAGAGTCCTCCTTATGGGAAATGGAATAGTTTTAGCACACTTAGCATTAGAATTCCTAGACTGATGTCTATAGCTACAGTTTTAAAATGTATAACCTGAAGATGAAGTTAATTTTGCATTATAAGAGCACACCATGATCTATGTAAAAAGTGTTCATTTGGTGTATTTTTTTTTTAAAAAAAGCACTTTCATATTAACAAGTAGCATGTGTATGAATTTTAGATTTTCCTATTGTGTCTATTCAGTGAAGTAAGATTGAGCATTCAAATGTTTGTTGATGGCAACATTAACTATTAAATGAAAGCACCTTATACTCTGCTGCTTAAATTTGCTTGTAATTGCACCTTGGTTACCTGCACATTTTCACATAGAATGTTGTTGTAACGTTGCTTCATGTGGGTCTGGATAGAAGATAGTGGGCCTGCAGGATCATTTATTTATATTGTTTATATTACAATAATATATTGTAGACGAGTTGTAAGTTCATTTCTTTACAAATAAAAGCCTCTTCCATTTGGCTGGTCTATTGAATTATTCTTTCTTTAAACTTAGGAGATATGGGGAGAGACTGTAAATAGTTTTAAATTCTGATTTGAAATCTTCCAAGAGTATAGTTGTTAAACTAGTTAAGTTCAATATGTTTAAAAGCATTTTGTTTCTACATTATAGCCAACTGGAAGGCAATATATTCAGAGGAAAAAGCAACAATGAAATAAGAAGGGCCAGGTTTAGACCTTTCTAGACTTTAAATACCCTGTTCACTTGAACAAATGATTACTTCAACTGAACTTTGGATACAGTTGGCTACTTGCATTGGGTTTTTTATAGAACATGTGATTTTTATTCCTGTATCTCTATTTTTAAAAAATATTTTTAGTTGTAGATGGGCACAGTAGCTTTTTTTTAATGTGGTACTGAGGATCGAACCCAGTACCTCACACATGCTAGGCAAGCGCACTACCCCAACTGTATTCTCTAATTTTAATATTGAACCATGCAGTAAAGTGGTTCTCTTCTGTCAATGTCTTCTGTTATCAGGTCCTGATCATGGCAGTGGGAATGATTCAAATCAGGCCAGATAGTCATTTCCTGAGATTTTACATCTGAAACTAGGAGGTGCTTTAAATTGGAATAAAAGTCCTTGGCTATTGGCAGCCAGAATGCCCCCCAACCAACAAAACCAGACCTCCCAGAGAAAATTTCCTAGTATTTTACCACATCATCTCATCAATAAACACTATTTCTTAAAATGGCTCAGATTGGGTGAAATCTGAAGGTGAAATATTCTTTATCTGAAATGCTTGGGACCATAAAGCTTTTCAGATTTTGGAATATTTGCATATACTTTACTGGATGAGCATCTCTAATCCAAAACTCCAAAATGCTCCAAAATTCAAAACTTTTTTCAATATCAATGCTTAAGTTTCAGACTTCACAGCATCCAGGAGTAGGTGCGGTCAACCTGTACTTAGAATTCAATTCCTAACTATCCAGCAGCATTTTCTGTCTTGTCCTCCTAGGTAGCTAGTGGTAACTAAGTGTGTGCTCAAGTAAATCCTTTTCTTTACCATGGCACCTCAAATCTATAAGACAAAGTTCATGGACACCGTGCAATTTCAACTAAAACACAATTAGGAAATAACACTCTTTACGTTTGACTCTAACAAACCATTCTTTTGAGAAAAAATGAGTGGGTAATGAAGGGTAAAGAGCATGAACTCTGGAGCTAGACCTCTAGGTTTGAATCTCAGCTCCCCTAATCATTAGCTGTATGATCCTAAGTGAGTTTCTTAATTCTGAAATCTAAATTTCCTTATCTGTAAGAAGGGATAACAACAGTACCCATCATAATTAAATTGGTTGTTATATTTAAAATACTTAAAACAGTTCTTGGCACACAACACTTCCTAAATCTTTGCTGTTATTAGTGCTCCACAGCACTTGTTTTAGGACATTTACAAATAATGGAAAGTAATCCATTTGTGGATCATAAACTCAATGGGTTAAAATTAGCATTTGTAAAAATTGACATTAACTGTATATAATGTAAGGATAGATAAATGTTTTATGACATATACTTCAGTACATATAGAAATGAATCACTCCTGATGTAAAAAAAAACTTACTATAAATGTCAAAAAAAAATCCCAATTTTAAAAATGGTTTAGATTCATGCAACATAGATTAGTATTTATAAGTGGTGATTAAAATAGTTATATAAGGCTGGGGTTGTAGCTCAGTGGTAGAGCACTTGCCTATCATGTGTGAGGCACTGGGTTTGATTCTCAGCACCACATATAAATAAAATAAAGGTCCACTGACAAATAACTATTTAAAAAATTAAAATAGCTTAATTCATAAAGTGACTTCAGATTGTTATGCTACTCACATTGCTTTACTCCAATGGTTCTTAACTGGAAGCAGTTGAGTCCACCCACCAAGGGAGGTTTAGCCATGTGTAGACATTCTTTATTGATCGCTACTGTGGAAGGAATGTGCTACTGGCATCTGGTAGGCGGAAGACAGGGATGCTGCTAAACATATTATAATGCACAGGGCAGCCCCCCACAACAAAGAATTATCCAGCCCCAAATTGCAGTACTACCAAGGATGAGAAACCCTACTTTACAGTGTGATATTTTGCTAATATGATTATGATTTGACATGCAGTAATGTAACATAACTGAAAACGAATCTAGTACTTCAAGAAAGAGACCTAGTCACTACTCCTGATTCCCACGGTAAACAGCTGAAATTCTTTTCCAATTCTTCTAAAAATATCTGCGTTAAGAACAGCTATATTGGGCTGGAGTTGTGGCTCAGTAGTAGAGTGCTTACCTAGCATATGTGAGGCACTGGGTTTGATTCTCACCACCACATAAACAAATAGATAAAAATATTGTATCCATCTACAGCTAAAAATATTTTTTAAAAAGAACAGATATATTTTTAAAATTAGCTAAATTAAAATGAGCTAATCTCCTTCAATAAATTGTATAACAAATCATTTAAATAAAATGGTCTTGTTTTTCTTGCTCCAAATTTGATAAAATATTTATTAAAGTTCACATCTTAAAGTTGGCAATGAAATCTCAGATTTACATAACATTTTGCATCCACTTTTTGGGGGCAATACAAACATCAGTATGGCCATACGTTAACTTATTTAACTTTTGTATTAATAACAAATCAATATTTACAGTGTTCCTGAACAGATTTTAAAAACTTCTTGGCATTATTTTGCTTTTAAAAGAAAACACTACTTAATAAATATTGCAGTCCTAAAAGGTATGCCAAAAAGCTATAAAATGTTAAAGGGATAAAAGACCTTCAGTTCTTTTTTTTTTTTTTTTTCTTGGTAAGTCCTGAGTTGCCATTCTTACTATAGTACAATTCTGATTCTTGTTGTAGCTGTTTCAATTATTTTTAACATGAAAACATTAACAAATTATTATTGATATAGGCTTTTCAATTTGGTCAAGATTATGAATTGTAAGTGGAATGAAACAGCATTTCCAGTTGACGAATGGATCCGTAGGTAGTGAGATCTCTCTTAAGTAAAGCTTGTGACAATTAAACCAATAAATTGTAGCAATGAGAAAACTGTTGACAAAGTACAACCAGGGAATGTTCATCTCAATATATGCTGGAATCTGTACTTTAAGTAAAAGGATGACTACCTGAAGTAGTACAAATGGCAACCAAGTGCCAAGAAAACAGACAACAAGCTTGGACAAGAGTATTTTTTTTGAGCTCACAGTGTAACTAGAATGGGATGAAAAAGGAAAATATAGTATAGTTTCATTCTTATAGGATGTTATCCTAATAGCCTGGATCAAGGTAATAACTTCTGACCAAGAGGTTATAAAAGCCACAAGTAAAATCAGCATCATGGAAAATGATAGCCAGTAACTCTGAATGCTGACATAGAAAGGACACTGGTAAGAATAAACATTTTGTGCCTTCAGGCTTTGGTAGATAGCTGGATCTCCCAAAACATAAACAAGGACTGAAATCCAAATTAAAATGACAGTGAAGAAATAAAATAACTTTGGACACTTAGATGAAAACTTGTTGGTTTTAGAGAAATTCAGGCAATAATCTATAAAAGCTATCAGGAAAACCGGGTAATGCAAAAAGCCATAAGTAAAGGAAATAATTTGAGTAAATAGGCAAATGTGATATTTAGTAAACCTAATGCCTAAAAGAATAAAATCTCTGAAATAGGATATAATGGAAATGTTCACCAAAAGTAAAAGATCAACGAATGCTAGTGAAATGCAAAAATATTCCATAAAATTTTTATAGGTGTTTTTTCTTCTCATTCCTAGTGTTAGGATATTCAATAGTATTTTCCCAAGTATGATCAAATATAACAGACAATTAACATCTAGAGGCTGGAGTGGCTGGTGTAACTGGTACTGAAAAGAACAGTTCTCTGGAGAAAGAGCTGTCATAGTTTTAGTTTAATTTCAAGAAGACGTGCTGAAATGCATGATAAAAGCACTGCTGCACTTTATTTTCCATCCCTGAAAAAAAGTGAAAGAAAACTTTGATGTTATCTTAATGCTGTATCTGTTTTAAGACCTTACAAAGCAAGCACCTCTTGAAAAGAAAAACGAAATCATTTTCCCAAATAAGTAAATACATAAACAGGAATTCTGTTTCTTACATTACTTAAAGGATACAGAACATTATCAAGAAGAATTAACACGTATACACTGGTCATTTTTTGAGAGCCAGACACTCCAGAACTCTTATATTTAAACCAAAATTTGTATATAAATGACTAATATTTATATTAAGTTTTACCACCTTCAAAGGAAATGGAGAAATACTTTTATTTACTAAAGCCAAAACACATACTTAAAACAGCAGCCTGATGGTAATACTCAGAATAATCAGTGATAGCTCTCATACAGTCCCACTGACTCTGAATAATATTGCCCCCACCCCTTTTTGTCTTCCTGATAGTGAAATTAAGAAGCTATGCATATGGGTTCTTAAGCATAGCAGCTTTCACATCTTTTTAGCTGCAGGATCATCATCTAGATGAAAATTTTCTTGAAGCTCATACTTAAAAACATCGTTCAGCTGAAAATAACAGGAACATGTGGAAAGGTAAGAAAAATATCTCCTGGATAATATGATCTTTCAGGTTTGGCCCTGATGAAAATAAAGGGAAAAGAATAAGCCCCAACATAGATACCGGAGAACCTTAAGAAGTGGTAGGAAATTGCAAAGGAGTAGGAGTCAAAGGTTGAGTATTCTGCATTTGAAAGCAAAAAAGGATGATGAAGGCAGAAAGGAAGAAGTCAGGAAAGGGTGGAAGAAAGGAGATTCAAGGGGGAAAAAAAAGGCTGAATCAAAGGTATTTCTGCAATACTATTCAATCACTATGTAAAGAGCAAATCCCCACCCCAAGAAACCCAAACAAGAAGAACAAACTTACCCACAAGTATCAATAACTGGAGACTGGTTAAAAGTAATATTATGATATACTATTATGTAGCAATTAAGAACATGTCTCAGCCTGCTGTGGTAGTGCACATCAATAATCCCAGCTCCTTGGGTGGCTGAGACAGGAGGATGGCAAGTTCAAGGCCAGCCTGGGCAACTTAGCAAGCCCCTGTCTCAAAATAAAAAATAAAAAAGGCCAGGGATGTAGCTCAGTGGTGGAGCAACCCTGGGTTTAATCCCTAATGCTGCAAGAAAGGAAACAACAAACTCCCACCCAAGCCCCTATTAGTGTTCAATAAATTCCTCAATATAGAAGGAAGACTTAGTTTTCTACTGAAAACTACCTTTTTAAAAAATTAATTTTGATTCATTGAACACAAATGGAGAACAGCTATTGTTTCTCTGGTTGTACACAAAGTAGAGTCACACCATCTGTGCATTCATACATAGGGCAATGATGTCTGTCACACATTCTGTTATTATTAGCCTCCCACCCGACCCCACCCCTCCCTTCCCTCTATGCTATCTATCCTTCCTCCATTCTTGCCACCCTTCCGCCCCACCTTATGCATCATCATTCACTTATCAAAGGGACCATTTGGCCTTTGGATTTTTGGGATTGGCTAATCTCACTTAGCATGACAGTCTCCAATATCATCCATTTACCTGCAAATGCCATAATTTTATTCTTCTTTATGGCCGAGTAATATTCCATTGTGTATATATACCACAGTTTCTTTATCCATTCATCTATTGAAGGGCATCTAGGTTGGTTCCATAATCTGGCTATTGTGAATTGAGCAGCTATGAATACTGATGTGGCTGCATCACAGTAGTAATCTGATATGAAGTCCTTTGGGTATAGGCCAAGGAGTGGGATAGCTGGGTCAAATGGTGGATCCATTCCAAGTTTTCTAAGGAATTTCCACACTGCTTTCCAGAGTGGCTGCACCAACTTGCAATCCCACCAGCAATGTATGAGTGTACCCTTTTCCCCACTTCCTCATCAACACCTGTTGTTGCCTGTATTCTTAATAAAAGATATTCTAATTGGGGCAAGATGAAATCTTAAGGTAGTTTTGTTTTGCATTTCTCTTATAACTAGGGATGTTGAACATTTTTTTCATAAATCTGTTGATTGCTTATAGATCTTCCTCTGTAAAGTGTCTGTTCATTTCTTTGGCCCATTTATTGATTGGGTTGTTAGTATTCTTGGTGTAAAGATTTTTGAGTACTTGGTAGATTCTGGAGATTAGTGCTCTATCTGAAGTGTGTGTGGCAAAGATTTTCTCCCACTCTGAAGGCTCTCTCTTCACATTGCTGATTGTTTCCTTTGCTGAGAAAAAGCTTTTTAGTTTGACTCTATCCCAATCATTGATTCCTGCTTTTATTTCTTGTGCTTTGGGAGTCACGTTACGGAAATCTGGTCCTAGGTCAACATGATGAAGATTTGGACCTATTTTCTCTTCTATTAGGTGCAGAGTCTCTGGTCTGATTTCTAGGTCCTTGATCCATTTTGAGTTGATTTTTGTACAGGGTGAGAGATATGGGTTTAGTTTCATTTTGCTGCATATGGATTTCCAGTTTTCCCAGCACCATTTGTTGAAGAGGCTGTCTTTTTCCCATTGTATGTTTTTGGCTCCTTTGTCAAGTATGAGATACCTGTACTTATGTGGGTTTGTCTCTGTGTCCTCTATTCTGTACCATTGATCTACCTGTCTATTTTGGTGCCAATACCATGCTGTTTTTGTTACTATTGCTCTGTAGTATATTTGAAGGTCTGGTATTGTGATACCCCCTGCTTCGCTCTTCTTGCTAAGAATTGTTTTAGCTATTCTGGGTCTCTTATTCCTCCAAATGAATTTCATGATTGCTTGCTCTAATTCTATGAGGACTGTCATTGGGATTTTAATTGGAATTGCATTGAATTTGTATACTGCTTTTGGTAATATGGCCATTTTGACAATATTAATTCTGCCTATCCAAGAACATGGGAGATCTTTCCATCTTCTCAGACTTTCTTTAATTTCCTTCTTTAGTGTTCTGTAGTTCTCATTGTAGAGGTCTTTCACCTCTTTTGTTAGATTGATTCCCAAGTATTTTATTTTTCTAGAGGCTATTGTGAATGGTATATGAAAACTACCTTTTCTATACTTATTCAATTTTAAGTCTTTGAATTTAACTGTTAAAAAACATGTCTTCAGGGGCTGGGGATGCAGCTCAGTTGGTAGAGTGCTTGCCTCATATGGACAAGGCCCTGGGTGCAACACCCAGCGCCACACACAAAACAAAAAACAAAAACATGTCTTCATAAAATTCCACAATGTTAAGTTAAATGCAGGTTATAAAATTATGCAGCAATACATAATCTAATACTTGTAAGAAATATACATGCATAAAAAAGACTAAAAAGTATACATCAAGTTGTCAATATGGTAGAACTATGTTTGTACATTTTCTGAATTTCCTAAATTTTACACAAAGAACTGAATTTGCCTAAAAGCAGATCACTGATGATTAAGTATTTCCAAGGAAGTAGTGAAAAGCTTGAAGGTAAAGAAATGAGCAAGAGAAGGCTGTCAGATCTGTGGACAGATTGAATCCTTACTCCCAGGGCCATACATCTATTGTCATAAACTCACCATTTAAGGTATACGAATGATCCATCTGTACACACACATATACGTGTAATAAAAGTGCAAAAGAACCAGTCAAGTTAGTACTTTCCTATACTCTTTTTCCCCCCATACTCACACATACTACAGAGTTTAACGGGACCCTATCTGAAGAAGTTCTATGCCACATTTGAGGTGCAAGAACACAAAGAGCTACCAACTTGATAACTTGGCAAATGCCATTGGCCTCGTAAGTGATGTTGCTTGAATAAGAAGCCTAGGTGGAATGACCAACCATGTGAAGTCCTCAGACTAAAGAAAAAGCAAGCTTCGTTTTAAACCAGCCAACGGTTGTTTAAAATAGGCCTGAGGAACGGAAATACTATAGGCTCATATTTATAGAGACCCCTATTTAAAAGAAATAAAAAGAATGATCTGTATTATGATTTTTATTCTTTATAGCTTATATTCCAAAATAAAACAAGTAAAGATAACTAGGCACCATCTAAAGGCTGGTTCCTGAGTTTCCATTTCATCATTGACTCAGGTGGAGTCCACTGGAAGTCTAGAAAAGCTGGCTAATGCCTACAGAACCTCAGCGTGTTGGAGGGGCTTAGGGAGGTCTGCAGAGGAGGAGGATCAGCTATGGCCACCAAGGTACTAACCAAGAGCCTCTGCAGAAGAGGCCTGGATGAAAGAAAAGCCTAAAATATAATATGTAAGGGAATCATAAAGCTAGAAGAAAAATAAGGTTCTGGGAAAAGATACACAGCTGGAGGCAATGAAAAGCAATTGAAAGGAAGTACCCTAGAAAATGAAACTGGGTCATTTTACAATGGTTCCTGAATACCAGGAGCACAGAAACCAATCAAAATATTCTTAAATGAGACCATTTAAGGTTATAGATATATACCCCAGATCTCCAAAACCACTAAAGGTATTGAAAATTTCAATATTTTGCTCTACAAACTGGCTCCCAGAACAAGAAAAAAATTCTTTAATGAGCTACCCATCCTTAATTTTCCCATGAAAAATGTTCATAGTAACTATAGGGATACAGAAATCTATAAAATAGGGATCTTTTCCAGCATGATTTTAAACTATATTTGAATCAACTCATATGCCAACTAAAAGTTATCACAGAAGTCCTTTACAAGGCATCTTGTCTCTTCTACGGGCTTGCTGCCTGCCCTGGCTCTGTTGAGAAGGATTAGACTCTGGGAAACCATGATTTCTTTTCACTGATCCAGTCCTGCTTTTCTGTTTGTAACCCTATTCATTCTTAACACACCATACTTACTCTCCAGGGGGTCTTCTTGACTGATGGTCTTCCTATTTTACATTACTGTGGGTTCCTTGAATTCATTGTGCTATACCAAAATGTTATGGGAGTTAGCCCTGTGTGAAGACAGAAAACAAAACAACCATTAACAGTCATTTGGCAGGACACTGGGGGCAAAGGTCCTGGGGATTGAACCCAGGGGGGCCCCACCACTGAGTTTCATCCCTCCCCCGACCCCCGCTTTTTTTTTTTTGAGACAAGTTCTCATTATGCTTAGCACTCCAGTAAATAGCTGAGGATGGCCTCAAACTTGCAATCCTCCTGCCTCAGCCTCCCAAATTTCTGGGGTTAGAGACAACAGCCATCTTTTCTTCGGAGGGGATTACAACTTTTCATTTCTGTGGTTATACACAATGGAGATTCACACCATTCATGTAATCATATGTATACATAAGATAATACTGTTTCAGTCTACTATCTCTCCTTCCCCCACTGCCTCCCACCCCATTTTCCTCTACAGCATCCATAGTTCCTCCACACCATCTATAGTTCCTCCATTCTTCTCTTGCTCCCTGCCTCCACCCTCACCCCTACCCAGACCTATTATGTATCATCATCTACTTATCAGAGAAAATATTTGGCTTTTGGTTTTTTGGGCTTGGCTTATTTCACTTAACATATTCTCCAACTCCATTCATTTACCAGCAAATGCCACAATTTTATTCTTCTTTATGGTTGAGTAATATTCCATTGTGTATATATAGCAGTTTCTTTATCCATTCATCAACTGAAGGGCATCTAGTTTGGTTCCACAATCTAGCTATTGTGAATTGGGCAGCCATGAACATTGATGTGGCTGCATCACTGTAGTATGCTGATTTTAAGACCTTTGGGTATAAACTGAGGAATGAGATAGCTGGGTCAAATGGTGGGTCCATTCTAAGTTTTTTGAGGAATCTCCATACTGCTTTCCAGAGTGGCTGCACCAATTTGCAACTCTACCAGCAATGTATGAGTGTGCCTTTTTTCCCACATCCACACCAACACTTATTGCTGCTTGTGTTCTTGATAACAGCCATTCTAATTGGAGTTACATGAAATCTTAGGGTGGTTTTAATTTGCATTACTAGATATGATGAACATTTTTTCATATATTTGTTGATCACCTGCATATCTTCTGTGAAGTGTCTGCTCAATTCCTTAGCCCATTTATTGATTGGGTTCTTTGTATTTTTGGTGTAAAGTTTTTTAAGTTCTTTATAAATTTTGGAGATTAGTGCTCTGTCTGAAGTATGTGTGGAAAAGATTTTTCTCCCACTCTGTAGGCTCTCTTTTCACATTACTGGTAGTTTCCTTTGCTGAGAAAAAGCTTTTTAGTTTGAATCCATCCCATTTATTGATTCTTGTTTTTATTTCTTGTGCTCTGGGTCTTGTTAAGAAGTCTGGTCCTAAGCAAACATGATGAAGAATTGGGCCTGCTTTTTCTTCCATTTTGTGAAGTGTCTCAGGTCTAATCCTAGATCCTTGATTCATTTTGAGCTTTGTACAGTGTGAGAGATAGGGGTTTAATTTCATTTTACTGCATAAGGATTTCCAGTTTTGCCAGCACCATTTGAAGAGGCTATCTTTTCTCCATTGTATGTTTTTGGCACCTTTGTCTAGTATGAGATAACTGTACTTATGTGGGTTTGTCTCTGTGTCTTCTATTCTGTACCATTGGTCTACCTGTCTATTTTGGTGCCAACACCTTGCCATTTTTGTTACTACTGCTCTATAGTAGAGTTTATGGTCTGGTATTGTGATGCCTCCTGCATCATTCTTCCTGCCCAGAATTGCTTTGGCTATTCTGGGTCTTGTCTGGGTCTTCTGGGTCTTGTCTTCTTCCAGATGAATTTCATGATTGCTTTCTCTATGTCAGTGGAATTTTAATTGGAATTGTGTTAAATCTGTATAGTGCTTTGGAAGTATGGCCATTTTGATAATATGCGGCCTGAGAACACGGGAGATCTTTCCATCTTCTAAGGGCTTCCTCAATTTATTTCTTTAATGTTCTGTAATTCTCATTGTAGAGGTCTTTCACCTTTTTTGTTAGATTGATTCCCAAGTACTTTTTTTTTTTTTTGAGGCTATTGTGAACAGAGTTGTTTCCTCATTTCTCTTTCAGATGATTCATCACTTATGTATAGAAATGCATTAGATTTATGTGTGTTGATTTTATATCCTGCTATTTTGCTGAATCCATTTATTAGGTCTAGAAGTTCTGGTGGTGTGTTTTGGATCCTCTAACTATAGACTCATGTCATTGGCAAATAGTGACAGCTTGAGTTTTTCTTTTCCTATTTGTATCCCTTTAATTTCTTTGGTTTGCCTAATTGCTCTGGCTAGTACTTCAAGCACGATGTTGAACAGAAGTGGTGACAGAGGGCATCCCTGTCTTGTTCCAGTTTTTAAAGGGAATGCTTTCAGTTTTTCTCCATTAAGAATGATGTTGGCAGGGGGCTTAGCATATATAGCCTTTACAATGTTGAGGGATGTTCCTACTATCCCTCTTTTTTCTAGTGTTTTGAGCATGAAGGGCATTGTATTTTGTCAAATGCTTCCTCTGCATCTATTGAAATAATTATATGATTCTTAAGTCTATTGATGAGATTACTTACATTTATTGATTTCCAGATGTTGAACCCAACCTTGCATCCCTGAGATGAATCCCACTTGATCGTGGGGCACTATCTTCTTAATATGTATTTGTGCGATTTGCCAGAATTTTGTTAAGGATTTTTGCATCTATGTTCATCAGAGATATTGACCTAAAGTTTTCTTTCCTTAATGTGTCTTTGTCTGGCTTTGGTATCAGAGTGATATTAGCTTCACAGAATGAATTTGGAAGGGTTCCTTCCTTTTCTATTTCATCAAAATATCTGGGACACTATGAAAGCAGTACTAAGAGGAAGATTCATTGCATGGAATGCATTCAAGAAAAGAATAAAAAGTCAAAAATTAAATGACCTAACATTACATCTCAAAGCCCTAGAAAAAGAAGAGCAGAACACCACCAAAAGTAGTAGAAGACAGGAAATAATTAAAATCTGAGCTGAAATCAATGAAATTGAAACAAAAGAAACAATTCAAAAAATCAACAAAACAAAAAGTTGGTTCTAAACCCTTAGCCACACTAACAGAGAGAGAAAACTCAAATTAGTAAAATTCATGATGAAAAAGGAAATATCACGACAGACACCAGTAAAATACATAACATAATTAGAAGTTACTTTGAAAATCTATACCCCAACAAAATAGAAAATCTCAAAGACCTGGACAAATTCTTAGAGACATATGATCCTCCCAAACTGAACCAGGAGGACGTACACAATTTAAGCAGATCAATCTCAAGTAATGCAATAGAAGAAGTCATCAAAAGCCTACCAACCAAGAAAAGCCCTGGGTTAGATGGATTCTCAGCCTTCTTAATAAATGGAGTCCATCTAGTGTAGCTGGCTCCAGATCCCTGCTGAGAAAAACTTTCAACCTTCTAAGGGATTACAGTCTGTAACTGCTTATGTTCTTAGTTTCTTTCCAGCAAAAAGGAAGAAGAGAACATTTAGAAACACTCTGAGAAATGGGCACTATAACATGGCATCTGTGTAAAGAAACCTTGCTTTACATGTCAAATTTCACCCACAGGCTCCAGTTAAGCTAGCAGTTCTGTTTCACTCCAAAATTCTTTGACACCTGCATGCTATTGTAAAAGTTTTTTAAATGAAAATTTACTATATTTTCCTCAACAAGAAAAATGCAGTGAACAAAGTGGCATAATTTCACACTTCACGTATTGCTTTAGTGTCTGCCTTACTAGTGGACAGTGGAATTCTCATTTACATTTCATCAGTTGAAATCATACATATCATGTAGCTTCTGGAAAGTTCTCTGAGGGCTGAAAAGTAAAAAAAAAAGGTTAATGACTTCAAGTATTACTGTAGTCAAAAAAACTACTACATAATCTCATATTTTATCTAAGTTTAATAAGCCATGTGCATTAAACAGGACAGATCTGCCTGCTGTGTAGAAAATGGAGCTAGCACTATCCCTGTATTTGTGAGCCTGAAAAGTGGCTCTGATAACTCAAGAAACAGATGTTTTGTATTCATTTGTTTACATGGTAAACATCCAGTATAGAAAATTAAGAAAATATAGGAAACAACCTTGAATCAAAGGTTATATATTTACATGGTACAAAACTGGAATAACAAAAAATGTATCCATTGAAAAGTATTGAGTCAATACTTTAATTCCTCCATCCTTCCCATTGGCTCTAGCAGATAAAATCACTGTAACTAGTTGCTTGTACATCTTTCCAGAGATATTCTGAAAGAAGGTTTTAAGAAGAAATTTGAAATTTCCATGTTGTTAAGGCAATTAGCAAGGAATTCTCAATTTGCCCTTTCCCAAATCTTATTTACATAATGAAAATCTGATAAAGGAGTAGCAAAGTCAGAACACAACCAAGAATTAGTTAATGATCTGCCAGACCACAGGAGTCATTTCCACCAAACCAAACATAAGACTGTCCACAAGGAAAGTCAGTGAGGCCAGGCAGAAGACAGCAAGTAGGGGTCATCTCAGTGTATGGGATAGGTTATTTTCACTTTTCTCCTTTGAAGTGAATTACAGTGCTGATCCCTACAGTTAGGTGACTCATGTGACCAAAGCATTTAACTGCAGATGAGATGCCCTTCAGTGTCCTCTCTCCCTTCCATGCAGAGTAGACAGACCACACATTCCAGAAGGTACAGCTCAGATGGGTCCTTAAATGACTGCAGTAAAATGCATATAAGACTAATTCTCTGTTGATTACGTCACAAGATTTTGTGATTATTTGTTATGGCCTATCTTGACTAATACAATTCCTTACCATTCTCTTTGTACTTTAAAAATTTTTTTTTTCCCAGTCTAGGGCCATATCACCCTGAACATGCCCAGTCTTGTCTGAAATCTCTTTCTTTTAACCATCATGTATTATTTACAGAATCAGAATTTAAAATTCATAGAAGAAAAGTAACTTTAAAAGCAGCAATACAAATATAAGAAAATTGATAAAAATATTCAATTTTAATCATTGCTTTCATATTTCCTTCAGATTTTCATGTTTGCCTATATTAGAAAAGAATCTCAATTCAATGACCTAAGTTTAAATCTTAAGAAAAAGAGTGAATCAAACCTAAAATAGGCTGAAGGAAGGACACAATAAAGAGCAGAATTCAATGAAATTAAAAAGCAACAATGGAAAAACAAAAAAAAATGAGACAAAATTGGTTTGTTGAGGGAAAAATATAAGTGTTAAACTCCAAGCCAAACTACAAAAAGAAATTACAAAAATTAGTAGAGATGACCTCATTACACCATGCACGTACTCACATGGATGAATTTGACTCCATAAAAAACACGCTTCTCTTTGAAAGCATGGTAAAGAAAGTGAAAAGACAAACTACACACTAAGAAAAAATATTCACAATAAATATCTGACGAATGACTCGGAGTCTGAATATAAAAGGGTTCTTATAACTCAATAAGAAGACATTTAGACCCTTAGAAAAATGGCAAAAGATTTGAACAGACACACTGGGGAATGCAAATGAAAATCACAATGAGATATGTGCATATCCACTAATAAAAAGACTCCCAATGCAGGTGTTGGCAAGAAAGAGGAATGACTACATCTGGACCCTTACCTAAGCTGGGGGAGGGGTGGGAAGGGTGAGGAACTGGGGATTGAACTCAGGGACTCTTTACCACTGAGTAACATCCCCATCCCTTTTAATTTTTTGAGACAGATCTAAGTTTCGTAGGCTGGCCTTGAACTTGCCATCCTTCTGCCTCAGCCTCCCAAGTTGCTGGGGTTGCAGGCACTGTACCCAAGGAAAAGAGAAGACAATCTTTGCAATCCTGATTAGGAATATTAGCTTCCTAGTGTTGCCATAACTGATTACCACTGGGAGTATATTTAAACTAGATGGCTTAAAACAACATAAATTTATTCTCTCAGTTTTGGCAGCCAGAATTCTGAAATCAAGATGTCAGTAGAAGCCAGGCGCAGTGGTGCTGTAATCCCAGCACTTGGGAGGCTGAGGCAGGAGGATCGCAAGTTCAAAGCCAGCCTCAGCAAATTAGCGAGGCCCTAAGCAACTCAGTGAGATCCTGTCTCTAAATAAATTACAAAATAGGGCTGGGGATGTGACTCAGTGGTGGAGTGCCCCTGGGTTCAATCCCCAGTACCAAAAAAAAAAAAAAGTCAGCAGAGCCATCCTTCCTTTGAAGTCTCCAGAGGAGAATCTTTCCTTGCCTCTTCCAGCTTCTGGTGGCTCCTGGCACTTCTTGGCTTACTGCAAGATAAAGCCAGTCTCTACCTTCATCTTTACATGTCCTTCTACCTGTGACATGTCTTCCTACTCTGGTTTGGGTAGGCCTCCCAAAAGTTCATGTGCTGCAGGCTTGGTTTCCAATGTGTTGCTACTGAGATGGCAGGCCCTTTAATAGGTGGAACAAAAGGTAATTAGGCTGCTGGGGACACTGCCCTCAGAAGGGATGCTAAAGTTCTCAAGGGAACCTGGTGAGGCCTCCTGTCAGAGGGTTGTAATAAAAAGTGCAAGTCCAGCTCCTGAATCTCTCTTGCTTCCTGTCTTACCATGTGATTTCTTCTGTACGCATTCTTACCATTGTGCCATCCACCACAAGCCCTCACCAGAGGCTAAACAAATGGGGGCCACCCAATCTTGCACTTTCAGCCTCCAAAACAGTGAGCTAAATAAACCTCCTTTCTTTATAAAGTTTCCAACCTCAGGTATCCTGTTATAGCAACAGAAAAGACTAAAATTCTTAAAACTGATCATTTAAATTAATAGTTTAAAGTGAGAGACTTTCAACTTTTCCTTTTACTTGAACACTTATAAGGTTCCTAACTGGCCCAATTTTACTATTGTTGTGTCTCAGGAAATAGGGAGACCCAAGAAGAGAGAGTTGAGGACAGCAATTGATGCAGCAGTCTGAACACACATTTATTAAGTTCAGCATTTTATGTGGGCACAACTCATGGTACCCCCAAAAGAATTAATTACAGTAGTAACATTAAAGATCACTGATCACATGATAACAAATATAATATCATGATAACAAATATAATAACAAAAGAACTTGAAATACTGTAAGAATTACCAAAATGTTATATAGACAAAGTAGAGAGTGGCACATTTGAGAGACTTGCCTGCAGAGCTGCCACAGATCTTCAAACTATGAAAAATGCAGTAACTGCAAAACACAATAAACCAGAGCACAATAAAATGAGGCATGCTGTATATATTTTTCTACTATTAAAATTCTAACCACTGTATTTTCAAAAAAAAACTAACTATAAAAAAATTTAATATACCAAAAAAGGAGAAAATTAAATGTTACCTCAAAGTGGTACCACTGTCAACTATACACCACTGACAGTAAATATTTAGTTTCCTTTGAAAAGTTTTTAAGTCTTTAACGAAAAAAAAATTCCAAAATGGAACTCTATCCCAAGTCAAATGGTCAATTAAGTATAGATACAAAATAAAACCACATGTTGAGAAACTGCTTTCTTCACACAAACTTCTTAGGAAGTCAAAATGAGAGAATAAACTAAGAAAGAGAATAAACTAAGAAAGAGAAGGAACTGGGATCCATGAAATAAGATGCACCAGAAGACAGGAAGAAGGATCCCAAGGTGGAAGATTATGCACTAGATCTAAGAAACAATCTAAATTAGAGTTGTGTACATGACTATGGAAGAAATTCCTACAAGATGGAAAACCCAAGTATCTTCTGAGTGTACCGAAAGAAATTTACACAAAAGTAAAATTTGTGGTTGAATAAGTACAGCCATATGTGACTTAATAATGATATACATTCTGGTAAATGTATCGTTGGGTAACCACTGTGCGAGCATCAGGGTTCACAAACTAAGATGGCCATGATGTGACTAGGTGATACTGTACAGGATTCACCATTGTAAATGTGATCCTATGCTGACCAAAGCATTATTATGTGTCATAGGAATGTACACGGAAAAGAATAAAGACAACTTTCAGGAAAACCAAAAAAGCTGTTGAGGAAAGGACATGTAACTGTAGTATACACCTTTGGTCAGCTATGGTTAGATGTTGTAGAATCACAGTATGTCAACACTGAATACTGGTCTATCCAAAATTACAGTTTTAGTGGCTGCAGGGGTTCATGGGTGCAGTTGTTGTGGTGGTGGTGGGCTTGCCTGAAAAGGAAGGTCCTAAATAATCATCATCTTTTTAGGAAGTCTATAGATAAAGCCTTAAAATGAAAAATATAAGCAATATAAGCATGTTCCCAGAGATGATAAGGTAGAAACCAAAAGAATCCGCTAAAGGAGCTTAAGTTGCATATGGGGCAGAGAGAGAGAAATAGCTTTCCCTCAGGGCTCCTGGAATAAGCCTTGTGGCCAACTAGTAAACATATGAAAACTGTGCCTTTGTTCCTTAAAATAAAATACATTTATTAATAAAAAGAAAATTTTACTTTAAGACAAAAACTATATTTTACCTACTTTATATCTCAAGTCAGGATGCTGATGACAAATCTTAAGATCACTACTAGCCAGACAGTGGTTGTGAAGCAGCTGTCAACCCATGGAGGAGACAATTCAGTGGTTACTCCAGGTGGCAGCATGGGCTAATGTAAGCACTCAATATTTTGGTTAACTACCATTTAAGGAGTCATGGTTGCTATCTGAAAATCTCTGCAGGCACTTTCTGATAAGCTCAGGAAAGCATCAGAATTTGTGACATGGGGCTGGGGTTGTAGTTCAGTAGTAGGGCTCTTGCCTGGCACGTGTGGGGAACTGAATTCAATTCTCAGTGCCACATATAAATAAAATAAATAAAAATCCATTGACAACTAAAAAATATTTAAAAAAATAATTTGTGACATGGATACCAGATATAATAATAGAGCACACTTTTTTCTCTTTAACAGCTTTATGGGAGTAGAACTCACATATACAATCTGTCTACTTAAAATAGAAAACTTAAAGATAGTGGAACATTCCTAAATGCTATTAACGTTTTTGATGCACAGAGGATGATAAACAGGTACTGAAGATTAAATTGAAAAGCAATTCAGAAAAGCTGGACATTTGGGGTGAAGAAATTTTAGGAATCATTAACCAATTTGTTCTACTCATATCTTCCTAATTATGCATACAATATGTGCATATAAATAACATGACAAATTTGTATGCATCTATTATGCAAATAAGTGATATGGCAAAAACCATGACTAAATAAGTAAAAAAGAGCATTTATCATAAGATAACAATTTGAAATAAAAAAACTGCATCTTAATTTAGCAAGTCAGTTTTCTTTTTAGAGGTACATAAAATGATGTCTTATAATTGATGTCAGACTGGATGAAATATGGCAATGATTTCATAAAACAATATATTAGGAAATAATAAAGCAACATGGTGAAGATTTGGGTCTACTTTTTCTTCTATTAGGTGCAGGGTCTCTGTGAGTTGAGTTTCATGCAGGGTGAGAGACAGGGGTTTAATTTCATTTTGTTCCATGTGGATTTCCAATTTTCCCAGCATCATTTATTGAATAGGCTATCTTTTCTCCAGTGAATGTTTCTGGTGCCTTTGTCTAGTATGAGATAACTGTATTTATGTTGGTTTGTTTCTGAATCTTCTATTTTGTACCACTGTTCTATGTGTCTGTTTTGGTGCCAATACCATGCCATTTTTGTTACTATGGCTCGATAGTACAGTTTAAGATCTGGTATTGTGATGCCTCCTGCTTCACTTTTCTTGCTAAGGATTGCTTTGGGTATTCTAGGTTTTTTATTTTTCCAAATGAATTTCATGATTGCTTTTTCTAGTTCTATGAAGAACATCATTGGAATTTTGCATTAAATCTGTATATGCTTTTGGTAGTATGGTCATTTTGACAATATTAATTCTGCCTATCCAGGAGCATGGGAGGTCTTTCCATCTTCTTAGGTCTTCTTCATTTTCTTTCTTCAGTGTTCTGTAGTTTTTATTGTAGAGGTCTTTCACCTCTTTTGTTAGATTCCCAAGTTGTTGTTTTTTTTTTAAGCTACTGTAAATGGGGTAATTTTCCTATTTTCTTTCAGCAGATTTGTCACTTATGTATAGGAACACTTTTTTTTAGTAATTCATATTCAAATCTATTTGAAAATATATGCTATGCAACTAAATTTTATTCAATATAAAACAAAATTATTGCCCAATCATTATTAGTAAAAAAAAATATGGGTATTCAGATATGAAAATATTCATGTTACCAGACATTTCTATTGCTTATGATGGTGGTCAAGAAATTTGTGCATTTAAATCTTATTTTTAATAAGATTATCTTCTCCTGCTTCTCCTGAATGTGCTTCCTACTGACCCCCTGTGGAGTATACTGCTATATATAAAGCATTCACAGGGTTTTCTCTTTGTTAGAGTCAGATCCAGCAGGTCTGCTCAACCCATCACTCCCCTGCTCTGAAAATATGCATGATTTTTGCCTTTTTGTCTTTCTTTTTTTTTTTTAAGTATGGTTATAGGAACATTTTTGATTTATGGATGTTGATTTTATATCCTGCTACTTTGCTGAATTCATTTATGAGTTTTAGAAGTTTTTTTAAAAATTTTTTTAGTTGTCAATGGACCTTTATTTACATGTGGTACTAAGAATCAAACCCAATGCCTCACACATGCTATGCAAGCGCTCTGCCACTGTGCCACAACCCCAGTCTAGAAATTTTCGGGTGGGATTTTTTGGCTCTTCTAAATATAAAATAATGTCATCAGCAAATAGTAATAGTTTGAGTTCTTCTTTTCCTATTTGTATCCCTTTAATTTCTTTCTCCTACTAATTGCTCTGGCTAGAGTTTTAAGGACGATGTTGAATAGAAGTGGTGAAAGAGGGCATCTTTGTCTTGTTCCAGTTTTTAGAGGGAATGCTTTTAATTTTTCTCCATTTAGAATGATGTTGGCCTTGGGATGATGGAGTTGGAGAATATCATGCTAAGGGAAATAAGCCAATCCCCAAAAACCAAAAGTCAAATGTTTTCTCTGATATGCAGATGCTAATTCACAATGGAGGGGGTGACTAGGGAAGAACAGAGTTACTTTAGGTAGAGGGGATTAAAGGGAGAGGAGGGGGTATGGGGATAGAAAGGATAGTAGAATGAATCAGACATTATTACCCTATATATATAGATAACTATATGACCAGTGGGATTCTACATCATGTATAACCAGAAGAATGAGAAATTATACTCCATTATATATGATGTAAAAAAGTACATTATACTGTCATGTATAACTAATTAAAACAAAAAAAGTTTTTAAAAATTTAAAAAAGAAATTTTTCAGAGACATTATATAACCATTTAAAATACTGTCTTTGAGAACTACTTAATGCAATAGAGAATTGTTGATAATCTGGAACAAAAGTAAGAAATAAAAAACCATGTAGGGGGCTGGGCTCATGGCTCAGTGGTAGAGTGTTTACCTAGCACATGTGAGGCACTGGGTTTGATCCTCAGCACCACACAAAAATATAAATAAATAAAATAAAATTATTAAAAAAAATGTAGGGGTACAATTTTACTTCATTATATGTAGGAAGACTGAATGGAACCAAAGTATTAATAACGGTTATTCTCTGGAGTATGGTATTATAAGGGACTTCATTTTATCCCTATGTTTTTTCCTATTGCTTGAAAATAGATTTTAAATTTATAATTGAATAGTCATTTTAGTAATAACTACAATAGCTTTACTTTACCCAGGAAATTAAATAGTAATGTAAAATACTATCTAGTACACAGACCATATTAAAATTTCACCAATTGTCCCAATGTTGTCCTTTATAGAACTTTTTTAAAATCCAAGATTCAATTGAGGATCATACGTTTATCATGTCTTTTTAGTTTCATTTAGTTTTTTTTTTTTTTTTTTTTTTTGATTCTTCATGACACCCAAATTTTTGAAGAGTCTAGGTCAGGCATCTCATAGACTAGCACACAATTGGGACTTGTCTGTTTCCGAAATATTAAACATTTCTGGGAGGAACACTATTGAGATGACATATCACATTACATCTGTTTCAAGTGAAGTTAAATCATTTGATTAAGGAAACATGCCCTATTTCTCTATTGTAGATGTACTGCTCATAATCAAATAATCTCTAGAGTAATATTTTGAGACTATTAGACCATCCTGTTCCAAAACGAAATTTTATCTGATAGTTTTAGCATTCATTTATCAGCTTTGCCTAAATCAGTTACCACACTGGGAAGTACAAAACTGTGATTTTCTAATTCATTCTGCGTTTTTTGGTTTTTTTTTTTGCAGTGCTGGGGATTGAACCCAGGGCCTTGTGCTTGCGAGGCAGGCACTCTACCAACTGAACTATATCCCCAGCCCCTTTATTCTGCTTTTATGAGTTGGTAGGGTTTCTCCCACTCTTCCCTGACCCAGGGCCCTGGGAATACACTGTAGATTCACTGATTTATTTTTATTCAAGGTATTACAATCCACTGCTATCACTGCTCTTTTGAATGCTTAAAACTTCCCACAGGTTGGGGGTAGCTGAGAGGTAGAGTGCTTGCCTAGCATGAAGGAGCCCTGAGTTTGATTGCTGGCACCTCAAACAAAACAAAAACAAAACTTCCCAAATTTGTCCTGCTGCAATTCCTCCAGGCTGGCTCTCGAGTCCCCTTAACATACACCAGTCTTTAAGCATTTGCTTACCTTATGGTGCCCTGTACTTCTACTGACCCTGAGCCATTTTCTCAGGGAGCCCTAGTTTCTTTTAGTAAACAGTGGTATTTAGAAACTCAAACATAGACAATGAGGTACACACGTTGTTACTGGGTATCTTCTTGTCTAGGCCCTTTAAATGGGCCAGGCTAGAATCTATATTCTTTTTATATATTCTATATACATACAGGTTGAGTATCCCTTATCTGAAATGCTTTGAAACAGGAACATTATGTTTCATATATGTACCTAATACACAGCCAGAAGGCAATTTTCAACTTTCAGTACACCTATGTTTTGACTGTGAACCATCATATAAGGTTAAGTGTGGAATTTTCCACTTGCAGGGTCACACTGACACTCAAAAAGTTTCAGATTTTGGAGCATTTCAGATTAAAAATGCTCATCTATAAATACATATGTATGTAATATATCTGTATATATGGATACACATATATGTATATTTAAATCAAGAGTTCATATGCATACCTCCAATTTAAAGCTAAAAAAAAATCACAGGATTTTTCCTCACCTTATCCCATTCCACATTTGTATCTCCTTTCTCCCACAGAGGAATTACAACAGTAGACTGATTCATTTGTTCTCACTACCATATATTCTAAAAAGTTTCAGTTACTAACCAATACCATTGCTAATAACTAGTCATGTAAACAAAGTCTAACATTTGTTTCTCACTTTTTTATCCTAGACTCTAATCCTCTCAGAATGTGCAGTCTGAATACTACACTAAAAAGTTACCTGAATTATTTTTTCCTTTGTGGTTATTTAATCAGTTCAATATAAAAACTTGATTAGTTGTTCTTCGAATATTCAACTACAGGATCTGCTTTTTTTTTTTTTTTCCTTTAAGGTATGCGTGATTGAACCCAGGGCCTCACACATGCTAGGTGAGTGTTCTGCCACTGAGCTTTATCCTCGGGCTTTTTTATTTGAAGCAGGGTCCAAGTTGCCCAGGCTGGCCTTAAACTTGCAATCCTCCTGCCTCAGCCTCCCAAGTAGCCACTTCATCCAGATATTTTAAATTTTATTTTATATACTTGAATATGTAAAATACAAAGTTCAAAATCAAAACTATATAAAAAAGGTATCCTCAGAAAAGTCTCATTTCCATCCTTATCTCTTTCACTCATGTCTACCTACTTCTTATTTGGTTTTGGTTTATAGTTCCTATACATCTTTATGTACAACTATGGGGAAAATACATTTGAGTATACGTGTGCTCATTTCCCCTTTCATTTTACATAAGGGAGCAACTTTTCTATAACTCTTTTTTCATTCCACTTGAAAAAAATCCTAGAAACCACTTCATCTTTGTTCATGAATATCTGTTTAATTTTTTAAAAATTGTTTTTATAGTGGCATTAAGAGGACATTGTATAGCTTGTTTTATGGATGGGCATGTTGGGTTGTTTCCAATGTTTTTTTTCTATTTGCAAATGATATAGCAATGAATATCCTTCCATATGCATTCTTCATTTTTTGTAGAGGTGTTTCCACAGAAGTAATTACTGGAAGCAGGATTATTAGGCCAAAGAAAAATGCTTATATAACTTTGTTAGAAATTACCAAATTTACCTTCCCATAAGGAGTTGTATGTGGTTTTTTATTTGGTTTTGTTTTGGTTTTGGGTTTTGGTACCACTGCTTAACCACTGAGCCTCACCCCAGCCCTTTTAAATATTTTATTTGGAGACAGGGTCTCACTGAGTTACATAGGACCTCACTAAGTTTGCTGAAGAGGGCCTCCTGCCTCAGCTGCTGGGATTACAGGCGTGTGCCACCACATCCAGCAACCTTCATTCTTGAGTGATGATTTAACTAGT
Source organism: Glaucomys volans (assembly GCA_020662805.1). Taxonomy (NCBI): domain Eukaryota; kingdom Metazoa; phylum Chordata; class Mammalia; order Rodentia; family Sciuridae; genus Glaucomys; species Glaucomys volans. Next base: position 571,787 of record JAJEJO010049385.1, on the reverse strand, counting down.
ATTAAATTCTAAGTTGAAGATACTACTCTCGTGTTCTAAATTCTACTGTTGATGAGAAAGTTGTTGTCAATGTTATAACTGCTAATTCTTAGAAGATATGGCAGCAACAACTAGCCATTCTCCAAATTTGTGTTTTTCTTTTTCCTGGGCACCTGGATGGCCTATATTTTTCCCAGTCTCCCGTTACAGTTAGGTATGGCTATGTGACTAATTTCTAGTATTAGAAGTAGGTATGATATAAACCACTTCTGGGTTAAGTACAACACACTTCCTGGGGACAGGAAGAGCAACTTTGAAAGACAGACATATGGTGATGAGCTGCCACCAGCTAGGTATACAGAGCCACCAAAGACCTATAATGCTCTCTCAGGAACTCATACTGGATTTGAGACATTTGGTCTATTTCTACAGCATTTTAGCCCATCCTACTTAATACTAGATATTTCTCGTTGGTTTCTTCCTCTAGCCTCCTTGCTTCTATTTCATAATTTTTACCCACTATAAGTTTTAACTCCTCTCAAAAATTCTAAATATACTTATTTCACAGCATTTTCTAGAAGTTCCAACCATTCATTTTATTTACAGAGTTCATGTCTAGCTTGTTGAACAATCTTTAAGTTTCCTATTTTTCTTCATGTAAAGTTTTGATTTGCTAGCCTGTGCGTGTGTATGTGTGTGCAGGCGCGCATGAACTACTGGGTACTTAACTCAGAGGAACTCTGAGCTACCCCCGCCCCAAGCCTTTTAAAAAATTTTTATTTGAGACAGGGTCTCAGTGAATTTCCAAGGCTGGACTTGAACTAGTGATCCTCCTGCTCAGCCTCCCGAGTCACTTAGGATTACAGGTGTGCACCATTGCTCCTGGCTCGCTAGCTCATTTTGAGTAAGTTTTGGATTGTTTTATTTTTGCTTTCTCCTCCTGGTTCCTTAAGTAGTTTTCAGTCCTTCCTCCTGGACTTAATATGGCCTTTTGTGCTCCTGCTCAGTTGTGGTATCTCAAAGACAATGCACACCTTGGGCCCAAAATCAGCTTGGCTCAGGTTCTTGTCCTCCAGCTGTCTGTCTCCACAACTTCCAGAAGCCTATGTATTCCAGTGATGCCATCTTTCCCAGCCTTGTTCTTGAGTTAGTCAGGAAGGGAGAACTCAGTCCCCAATTTCTGTCAGGTTCCTTGCCTAGGCACCTGTGGACAATTAAAGGTCTCCTAATTCCACAGAATCTGAGATCCCAGTTGTTACACCTGCCTGACTTGAATCTGCTTACTCCTGATTATGTAAACTCATTCTCCGGGTGACAAGGACTATTATCACCCAACCACAGTAAATCTACTTGTTTGCTTTTTTTTTTAATAGGGTAATTATCTGTGCTAGGTGTTTCAGCCTGATCTTGAGTAGAGGTTTAAACTTATTTGTCTTGCTCTCCTGTAGATCCCTGTAGAAGTTTTGTAATGTCTTTTTTATGTTGCATATCCTCCTCAAGCTAAATATAGTTATGTCTTAATACTGTAAATTATGACATGACTTCATTATATCTTTCACCTGCTCTCAACCTTACCTTATATAAATTTTGTAACCATAGCACTGATTTATAAAATGTGGTATTCTGCATATACCTGCATTACAGTTGTGACAGAGCAACTGCCTGGTTTCACCATGGCCCAGGCTTTTTCCTGCCAGGAACAGACATGCAACTAGTCATTCTCCATTTTGAACTTCTAATTATAAAGTTAATTAGCCTTCATTTGACTTTGTCAAATTTTTTAAAAATATTTTTATTAGTTGTTGATGAAGCTTTATTATTGGTATGCAGTGCTGAGAATCAAACCCAGTGCCACACACATGCTAGGCAAGCGCTCTACCACTAAGCCACAGTCCCAGCCCTGACTTTGTCAAATTTGGAAACACACAATTTATCTAGGTTATCTGACAACTGTTTTCAATATTCTGGCATACAAACAAATGTATGTATTATGAGTCATGCATTAAAATTGATTAACCTGGTCCCATACTGACCTCCGAAAGGTTAAGTGTTAAGAATTATCCCACACTGGCAAAATATCTTTCATAATGGCTCTGGCATGACCTTCTCACCACCAAATATAGTACCACAGCAGCTATGTTTTCCTGGGTTGTTGATGATGATGTTATTCTTAATTAAATCAATAGCATGAGAAAGTTAAGATATATGTGCCTAGCTTCCTCCAGATCCTTACAATGTTCTTGATGAAATTAAGTTACACTGATATGATTTGTTTTTCCATAACTATCATTATTATTCAATGCCTATGTTTGCTTCAAATTAATATTCTGATGATGTATATTTTCACATACTCCTCCCTCATACTCCTCCCTCATAATGTAACCTGCTTTATTTACTGCGAATTCATGCATATATTCACCTTTTCATAATTTTGGTGGGAACAGATAATTAATTCAAGCACAATGCTTTTAGAATTAAGGAAGATAGAACTTCATTACCTTGTACCAGTAATTCAGTACCATTTTAAGACTGATATCAATGAACAGAAATATACTAAAGAAGTTAACAAATATGGAAGCGGGATTCCTAAGAGCCACAGTTATAGAATTGTAAGAATGGGAGTTGTTGAAATGTAAGATGTTAGTTTGGAGCCAGTGACTGGGTCATCATCAAACATTTTAAAATATACATGGGCTGAGTGCTTAACAAACACACTTACAGAAGAGGTTGAGTCTTCCAAAGGAAGTCTAAACATGAGACTGCTTCCTGCTTCTCAAGGAAAAAGGAAGAGACTTTCTAAGGAAAATCTTTTTTTTCTTCTTCCACAGCACTCAATCATCACTTCTGTTATCAGATATGTAGGAGTCCCCCTGCCAAAAGCAATCCTCCATTACACGTCAACAAAGTGTCCTACAATTCAATTCACTTCTGACACTAGTTACTTGGAGATCAGACTCCACGAATTGAGGGTTCAGTCCCATGAGACCCCCTTCCCATACAACTTCAGATGCCAACTGCATGCACAGGTCAGAACCTCCTCTATGGTTCTCATGACACCCTCTTCAGGCTCAATTAATTTGCTAAAGCAGCTGATAAAATTCAGAGAAACACTTTACTTGTGATTACTGGTTTATAAACATACAAAAGCACAGCCAGATGAAGAGATAAACAGGGCAAAGTATGTATAAAGAGGTGCAGGGCTTGCTGGTCTGTGTGTCACTCTCTAGTACCTCCGTGTGTTAAGCAACATGGAAGCTCCCTGAACCCTGTCCTTTTTGTTTTCTTATGGAGGCTTCATTATATAAGCATGATTTATTACATCACTGGCCACTAGTGATCAACTCCTCCTTCAGCCCTTCCCCTTCTTGAAGGTCCAATCCTCTAATTACTGGATTGGCTACCCTGATAACCAGTCCCCATTTGAGGCTATCCAGGAAACATCACCTCAGAACAAATGACATTCCTGTTGCCCAAGAAATTCCAAGGAATTTAGGAGCTCTGTGTCAAATACTCCTATTACTCAGGAAATTACAAGCCTTAGGAGCTCTTTGTCAGTAACTGTGGTCAAAGATCAAATACAGAACAAAAGAATCTCCCCAGCACCCCTAACCATAATTATAGGGATTTTAAGATCTCTGTGTCAGCAACCAGGGACTTAAAAATACATGTGTGTGTGTATGTGTGTGTGTGTGTGTGTGTGTGTGTATATATATATATATATATAAAATTATATATATATATATAATTATATTATATTATATATATTATAATATATGTATATAATATATATAATATATATTATATATTATTATATATTATTATATATATTATATTATATATATAATTATATATAATTATGTATATATATATATATATATAATTATTTCACAATATCACAGGCTTAGGCACATAATGACCTAAAAAGTCACAAATCCATGCTCAATAGCTCCTCAAACCTCACTCTTGGTCCCTGGCTTTTGAACACAGCTAAGGTATGATTTAACACCAGAGCTGACACCAGGATACTGCTCATGCCCAGATGCTCATGGTGTCATAAGAATGTGATCCAGGCCATCCACCTGAGGAGGATCTTTTCTTCATCAACACATAATCTATAATAGCTCAAACAGGGTCTAGTTCTCCCATAAGTCCCATAAGGATAGTAGCACAAGATGGCAAGTGCCTGTTTTGTTGCTATTTCTTCAGGATCAGAAAATATACATATCTCCTAAGACTGGCTCTATAAGCACAAGACTAATAATGGGGGAGTAGGAAAGACCCTCAAGCCAAATAACTCTACCTAAACATATATGGTGCTTTTTGGTTTATTAAAACTACTAGAGACCATCTGATTCAAAGTATCTAAATTGTGCTCCTAAACCTATTAAATGCAGTGCCAGGATGTTCAGATATTCAAATTGAGCAATGGTGATCTTTTTCACTAATTTGAGCTGAGGAGAGAATTCCAAAGGATGAGAAAGAGACATATTCACATCAAATGAATAAAAAGAAACAAACATGACCATCTTGAAATGTCAATGCTTAAAGCTACAAAAAACTCCTGAGAGAAAGTAAAGACCTAAATAAATAGCAAGATGTACCATAATCCATGGACAAAAGTATATTAAGATGCCAAAGCTCCCCAGACTGACACAGTCAGTGTACAGCTGGCCTCCAAACCTGTCAGTTCCACATCCAGATTTAGACAACCTCGAACTGAAAATTAAAAAAAAAAAAAAAAACTTGTCTCTATTACCTAAACAAAACAATGCAACATAGCATTTACATTATATTGGGTATTATAAATAATCTAAAGATGATTTAAAGTATACAGGAGGATATGCATTGGTTATATATGCAAATACTGTGCCATTTTATAGAAGATACTTGAGCATCCATGGATTTTGGTATCTGAGGGGGTCCTGCAACCAATCCCTCTCATATGCCGAGAGACAACAGTAGTTAAAATCCAATCAGGCTTATTCAAAAATATGTATGAAAATTAAGGATTAAAATCCTAAAATTAAGGATTTACACTACTTGATTTCAAGACCTGCAGAACTCAAAGCAGTGAGGTATCAATTTAAGAACAAACAGTAGAGTTCAGTCCACTGGTTTACAAGAAATGAAAGTCTTCAGTGAATGAAAGTCTTACAACAAATTGTGCTGGACCAAATAGATAACTATATATTTAAAAAAAAAAATGAAAGAACTTTACTCCCACTTCACACATGAACTCAAGTTACGTCAGGATGGATGATAGGCCTAAACATAAAAAATAAAATTCTAGAAGGAAAACAAAGGATATCCTTTTTAAAGGTCATCCTGGTGAATATCCTTTTTAGATTTATTTTTATTAAAACTTAATTGTACATATTAATAAGGTTCAGTGTGCTATTTCCATACATGCATACACCATACACTGATCAAATCCAAACCACCCTTCCCAATTTCTAATAAGCACCATTCTACTTCCACTTTCAAGTTAAGTTACGTTTTTTAGCTTCTACATGAGAAAGAACATGAGGTACTAGTCTATATCTGGCTTATTTCACTTAACATAATGTCTTCCAGTTCCATTCAATTTGCTGTAAATGGCAGGATTTCATTCTTTATGTGAACGCTTACCACATTTTCTTTACCTGTCCATCTAACGATGAACACACAGGCTGATTCATATCTTAGCCACTGTAATTAGTACTGCAATAAACATGGGTGTGCAGGTGTATCTTTTGTATGCTGATTTCATTTCCTATGGATACATATGAAGAAGTGGACAGATGTACCATATGGCAGATCTATTTTTAGTTTTCTGAGGAAACTCCATACTGTTTTCCATAGTAGCTGTACTAATTTACATTCCCAGCAAAAGTACTTATGAGTTCCTTCTTCTCCATATCCTCAACTAGCGTTTAATTTACAATAGTCATTCTAATTGGGATGAGATGGCATCCTCCAATAGTTTTGACGTGCATTGTCTAGTAGCTAATGATACTGAGCATTTTTTCATGTATTTGTTGGCTATTTGCATGTCCTCTCTGGAAAAGTGTCTATTTGGATCATTTGTTCTTTTTTTGGTGCTAGGATTACTTGGTTTTGGTTAAGTTTTTTGATAATACATTTTGGATATTAACCCTTTGTGTTGATTGCTTTTTCTAATATGCATATGATTTTTAATTTGCTGGAATCCCATTTGTCAATTTCTGCTTTTGGCTTCTGGTGCTTCTGGCATCCTATCCAGAAACTCACTACCTGTCTCTGTTTCCCCTATGTTTTCTTCTAGTAGTTTCAGTTTCAGGTCTTAAGGTCTTTGATCCATTTGGAGTTGATTTTTTTAATAGGAACGAGAGACAGGAGTTAAATTTCAATATTCTATATGTGTATATCCCATTTTCCCAATATCTTTTGTTAAAAAGAGCTATCATTTTTCTAATGTATGTTTTTGGCATGTTTATCAAGAATCAATAGGCCACAGATGTTAAGTATTTTTTCTGGGTTTTCTATTCTCTTCCATTGGCCTGTGTGTCTGTTTTTATGCCAGTGCCATGTTGTTTTGGTTACTGCAGCTCTGTAGTAGGTCTTGAAATTAGGCATTGTGATACCTCAAGCTTTGTTCTTTTTGCTCAAGACCACTTTGGCTATTTGGGGTCTTTTCTTCTTCCACATGAATTTTAGGATTTTTTCCCTAGTTTGTAAAGAATTTCACTGGTATTCTGATAGGGATTTCAATGAATTTGTAAATCACTTTGGATAGTATAGACAATTTAACAATGTCATTTCTTCTAATCCATGAGCCGTGAGTAGTCATTCCATTTTGTATATATTCAATTTCTTTCATTAGTGTTTTATAAGTTTCTGGTAGATCTTTTACTTCCTTGGTTAAGTATATTCTTAGGTATTTTATTTTTGTAGCTATTAAGATTGCTTTCATATCTCTCTTAGCAAATTTATTACTGGTGTATAGAAAAGCTACTGATTTTCATGTTGAGTTTGTATCCTTCTCTTTAGCAAATTCATCAGTTCTAATAGTCTTTTGATAGAATCTAGATTTTTCTATGCATAGAATCATATCATCTGCAAAGAGGGATGATTTGGCTTCCTCCTTCCCCTTTTTCTCCCTATGCCTTTAATTTCTCTATTTTTTTCCCATCTTTTGTAAGGCTAGTATGGTGCTCATGAATTCCCTAAGTTTTGTGCCTCCCCCACCCAAAACTGGGGATTGCACCCAGGGGTGCTTAACCACTGAGCCCTTTGTAATTTTTATTTTGAGACAGTCTAAGTTGCCCAAGGTGACCTTGTCAAACTTGCCATCTTCCTGTCTCGGCCTTAAGAGTTGCTGAAATTGCAGGCATACACCACCATGTCCAGCAAATTCCCTATGTTTTTGCTAGAATTTGAAGGTCTTTATTTCTCCTTCATTGATGAAGGATAGCCTTGTAGGGCTCAGTAATCTTGCTTGGCAGTTATTTTGTTTCAGAACTTGGAATACATCATTCATTGTCTCCAGACTCACACGGTTTCTCCTAAGAAAATCTGTTGATTAATGGGAACACCCTCAAAAGCAAGTTGGTACTTTTCTCTTGCAGATTTAAAATGTTTTTGTCTTGAACTATTGATAGTTTGACTATAATATGTCATAGAAAACACATTTTCTGGTCATGTCTACTTGGGGTCCTAAAGGACTTGGTACATGGATTTCTTTCACAAGATCAGAAAGTTTTCTGCTACTGTTTCATTGAATAGGTTTTCTATGCCCTTTACTTTGTTATCCTCATTTTTAGGTATTCCAAAAATACAAATGTTTATTCATTTACTCATGCCCCATGGGTCCTGAATACTCTCTTCATTCTTTTTTTTTCGGGGGGTGGGGTCTGACTGGGATATTTCAAAACACCTGTCTTTAAGTTCAGATATTCTTTTTCCTGCTTGATCTAGTGTGTGGTTGAGGTTTTCAACTCATTTTTATTTGACTTATTGAGCTTTTCATTTCTAGGATTTCTGTCTGATTCTTTTTCCAAATTTCTCTTTGCTACATTTCCAAATTCATATCCTGCATTGTCTTCCTAATATCATTTGACTGTATACCTGCATTCTCTTAGATCTCAGTTGGCTTTTAAAAAATCATTCTTTAACATTCTTTATCAGGCATTTTATCCATTTTGACTTCTTTGGAATCTGTTACTAGAATGCTATTGTGAGGCATCATATGTTTCTTCATATTTCTGTGTGTTCCTACGTTCAGATTTGCACAGATGATGGTTCAGATACCCTACCACTTTAACGATGTGGCCTTCTTAGTGAATTTTTTTGAATATACACCTTAGGGCATTGTTTTGTCATTTGACTTTGATTCCAACTGGGCACCACAATGTAGTCTCCCCACAGCTTCTTTGGCCATGATTAATGAGTTTGGGCATGGTCATGGTGGAGTAGTAAAGACCCAATGTTTCTACTGACCACACAAGACTGGGGACACCCTTAGCATTCCAGGCAGATATGATGTAGACAGATTGGGTGTGAAGTGCTGTGTGGCTACTGCTATGATGGGACGCTCCAACTAGCAAGGGCCTTTGGTACTGGCAGCCCTGGCAGTGGTAGGGGCCTGCAGAACTTGTTCTCTGATCACTTAGTGGTGTGGGCACATATGCTACATGAGAAGTGACAGGGCTGAGAACCACAGAACTCCTTCTGTGACACTCACACCTGGTCCTGACAGCACTGCACAGTCAGACATGGTACAGGGATGGGCAGGTGGTAGCAACCACACAAGTAGCATGGCAGCAGTACCTTGGTGTTTTCCTCTGTTACGTCAGTGGCAGTGCACTCAGGAGCAGGACCATGGCCAAAGGCGGCCAAAGTTTCTTTTGGGTCCCTCTTTGGCCATGTGAACCTAGGAGGTGGGGCAATGGCTGGAGTCAAGTGGCCAAGTTCTGGCATTGGGGTGAGACTTAGCTGGCCATACTCTAGGTCTCAAAGAGAAGTACCCAGATTTCCTGGTTCTTGAGGGCAGCACTCTCCATTACCCTCTGTATTGTAACACCTGTTTTGTACAGTAGAGAGCACAGTCCCTCTGCTGGATTAAGTTGGGTTCTCAAGGCAACTACCCTTCTTTAGCAAGTACAGCACAATGCCCATGGAGTTCTAGAGATGGGAATATGCAGGAGTTTTGGACCCCCTGAGGAGTCCAAACCTGAGAAGTCCAAACACAGCAGCTCAGTTCTTATGATGGCTCCTGGGTAAAGCACCTTGGGGATGCACTGAGAAAATATGTGAAATATTTTTCCAAAGCAAAGCCATTGAGCAGATTTCAGGTTTCCTTCTTTTTTCTTTTCTTTTTTCTTTTTTTCTTTTTTTTGGTACCCAGGGGCATTTAACCACTGAGCCACATCCCCAAGCCTTTTTTATATTTTATTTAGAAACAGGGTCTCACTGAGTTACTTAGTACCTCACTAGGTTGGCTGAGACTGGCTTTGAACTCACAATCCTCCTGCCTCAGCCTCCCGAGCTGCTGTGATTACCACCACACCTGGCTAGATTTCAGGTTTCTTATCTACATAAGCTGCAAGCCTCTAGGAGTTGCAAAACTTTCCAGTAGCCCAGATTGCCAGGATCTGGGATAGAAGTTTACTGGAACTCTCTTTCAACTTTATTCCTGTAAAGGGGAAATCCACCTCCCTGCAGCTATGGATGTGGGGTGGCAGATATTGGGGTATTTTATGTCTCTTCCTATGCTGTTGTCCCAGGTCACTGAATCTTACAAAGGTCCATTCTCTGTCTTGCTGATTTCCAATTATTCTCCCACAGTCACTCACCTAAAAATGTACCAGTTATTCTGGTTCTTCTTTGAGGAGGAGGCTTGTGCTGGTAGCCTCTATTCAGCCATCTTATTGCTTAGACAAGAGAATATCTCTGAAATCATAAAGTAGGTAAAGAATTCTTAAGCAAAACCCCAAAAGCACCAAACATAAGAGAAAAAAATTAATAAAGCTTTGTTAAAATTTTCTGTTCATCCTAAGAAAATGAAAAGGCAAAAAACAGACTTGGAGAAAATATTCCCAACATAAATAACAAATGACTTATGTTCACACTACCAAAATATATATATATAAAGAGTGCTTGCTACAAATTAATAGTGAAAGAAAACTCAAAATAAAAATGGACAAAGTGTTTGAAAAGACACTTCAAGAAGAATATGTACAAATGGTCAACATGACACAAAAAGTTACTCAATACCATTTGTAATCAGGAAAAAGCTAATTAAAATACACAATGAAATACAATTTCACATTCACCAAAATGGCTAAAATCTAAAGGACCAGCAATACCAAACAGTGGAAAGATGTACATCAATTGGAACTCTCATATACTGCTGCTGGGCATGTTAAATGGTATAGTCTTTGGAAAACAATTTGTCATTTAAGCATATACCTATCCTATGATTCAGCACCTCCACTCCTAGGTATTTATCCAAGTTAAAACATATGTCCACCAAAATATGAACTCAAAATCAATTATCACTTATTTTCAGAAGGTGCATCTTGGGTGTGTGTGTCTGTGTGTTTCTTTCTGATCATAATAAATAGTTAACATAAATGAATGATTTGTGGTTTAATACTCATTTTTAAATACAATTATGTCATGTGACATACATAAAACTATATTTAATATATGAAAGTTTTGAAACAATCAAGTTTACTTACTGTGTATATACATTCACTCCTTTACTTCAAAAATATTTATGGAGAGCCAAAAATATATTTCAGGTATCCAAGTTCAAACTGTGACTGAATCACAGATATAGATATTTCTCTGTAAGAATCGGAGTATATCTTTCAGAATATAGTTTACTGAAAATGAGGTTCCTGATCTCACAGAAGGAAAAAGTATTACATAACCTAATAGTCTCAGGCTTAGGAAGCAAAAATAAGCCTGGTGCCAGTCAAGTCTGGCAGATGCAGGACTTACAGGGTAATCATTTCAGGCTTCCATTCCCTGCAGGCCCATCTGCTCCACCTCCCTTGTCCAGAGCCACTGGAGATTGGGCCCTGGGAGCAAAGGGTAAACTATGGGAGAATACCCTGAAGGAGGCTACTGTCCAATCAGTGGCATCCATTATTACTCAGGCTTGGAAGAACAGACTCTGCCACCACAGGCACTGCCCACTCTGTCATTTCCCTTCCTTTCCTCAGTGCCCTTAGAGTGACATCTTAGATTCTCCAGGCCTGGAAGTGTGATGACTGAGGCAGGAACCCTGCTACACTGAGTTTGTCTACAGACTACACCACCTAGCGCCTGGGAGAGTAGTGTTTGGATTTCTAGGGCATTATTTTATTATTATTTTGATTTCGTTGTACACAAATGGGGTACAATTTTCATTTCTCTGGTTGTACACGAAATAGAGTCACACCATTTGTGTGTTCATACATGTACACAGGGTAATGATGTTTGTCTTATTCTCTTTCCTTCCCCCCACACCCTCCTACCTTCTCCCACCCTTCACTTCCCTCTACCCAATCCATCCTTCCTCCATTCTTGCCTCCCCCCACCCATTATGTATCATCATCCACTTATCAGAGAAATCATTCAGCCTTTGGTTTTTTGGGATTGGCTTATTTCACTTACCATGTTATTCTCCAACTCCATCCATTTACCTGCAAGTGTCATAATTTTATTTTTCTTTATGGCTGAATAATATTTCATTGTGTAAATATACCACAGTTTCTTTATCCATTCATCTACTGAAGGGCATCTTGGTTGGTTCCACAATCTAGCTATTGTGAATTGAGCTGTTATAAACATTGATGTGTCGGTGTCACTGTAGTATGCTAATTTTAAGACCTTTGGGTATAGGCAAAGAAGTGGGATAGCTGGGTCAAATGGTGGGTCCACTCCAAGTTTTCTGAGGAATCTCCATACTGTTTTCCAGAGTGGCTGTACCAATTTGCAACCCCACCAGCAACGTACGAGTGTACCTTTTCCCTACATCCTCATCAACACCTATTGTTGCTTAGGGCATTTCAAAGAGTTTTTAACATGTTCATGCCTTTTGACCCAGTAATGCACCCCAGGAATTTCATAAGGAAATTAAATTCCCCCAGGAATTAAATAATCAGAGTTGAAGGAAGGAACTGCTACTAGAGCAGTTTATTTCCCAGCATGCCTGTCATAGCCTACAAAACACCCTTCCCCTCAAAGGAATCAAAACAACTTACCATCTAACAATAGGGAATTTATCAAATGAATTATAATATAGTCATTAGATAGACTACTACCTGTAGCCATGAGAGACTAGCTCTGGAGAAGAATAAAACAAGAAGATGCTGCCAAATATGTATGATGACAAGAGCATGATAAAGTTGTGTGTAGCAGGGCCTCTTGCAGGCAAATGTGATGAAATTTCCCCAGCCTCACAGAAAGCCGGTAGATCCCTGAATCTAAGTACTGAGGAGGTCTGCGCATGTCCTCATAGTTTTATGGTATAGGGAAGGGGAGGCTGAAAACCAGTGGTACATGAAGTATTATCCCATTATTGGCTAAGGAGAAAAAGTGTATGTGAATACTTAGATGAGAAGTAATCAATGCCAGGCTACATGTGATTAATAAGGTTTTGGCCTTAGAAACCAGTACTTCTCAAATTTGAATGCAGATCCAGTTAAAAGGTCAATTCTGGTTCAATATGTTGTGGTAGATCTGAGATTCTGAATTTCTAGCAAGATTCCAGGTAAGGCCCTGCTGCAGTCCCGCACTTGGAAACCAAGGTTATGGATGGCACATATTTGGGAGGAAAATAGGCAAGTTACACTAACAGTGACTATCTCTAGTTGGTGAGAATATGGGTACATATTTATTTTTTACACTGTCCTATATTTTCCATGATGAAAAATTATTGCTTTTGTAATAAGAAAGGAAACTTTTCACTTCTCTAAACCTTTGACTTGAGCTGGAGGTGTAGGTCAGTGATAGAGTGCTTGCCTAGCATGTGTGATGGCCCTGGGTCCCAACTCACCACTGAAAAAAACAAAAATATAAAACAAAACAAAAAAACTTTAATTCAAGTAGTTATTCTTAAAGGAATCTATCGTAAATAACGTGAAATGGGATCAAAGGTTTATTTACATTTAAATTAGAATGATCTGTAATATAAAAAATTAGTAACCACCTAGTTCTTTTCATTAATTAATTAATTAATTCATTCATTCGTTCTGCAGTGCTGGGAATTGAACCCAAGGCCTCGCACATGCTAAGTGAATACTCTACCACTGAGCAAACACCCCAGTCCTCTAAATTTAAAATGACTTAAAAAGCCTGAAATGGTAGCTGGGCGTGGTGGCGCATGCCTGTAATCCCACCACTTGGGAGTCTGAGGCAAGAGGATCACCAGTTCAAAGCCAGCCTCAGCAACTTAGTGAGGCCCTAAGCAACTCAATGAGACCCTGTCTCTAAATAAAAATACAAAATAGGGCTAGGGATGTGGCTCAGTGGTGGAGTGCCCCTGAGTTCAATCCCCAGTACCAAAAAAAAAAAAAAAAAAGCCTGAAATGGCATGTGATCATTAAAAACACTTATAAAGACATGGGGAAATGAAATGATAAATTTTTTATCACTGTATGAAAACTATGCTAAACTATTAATATAAAATGAATTAAATATAAAATGCTAAATTGACTGTTTATTTAATAAATACAGGAAAGAAATATGACAAAATGTTCATGTTTCTGGTTCCTTGGATGGTAGAATCACAAAAGATGTTTTTCCCTTCAAACTTTTCAGAACACAGTAAAGTTGAAGGAGAGCAGGATTAGCACTGGGAGGCAAGGATACCAAAGCAAAGTGGCAGAGAAAAGGGAGAAAAGAGACAACCAATCAAGGATCAGGAAGAAAGGAGCACACTTGGGATCCATTAGCTGGAGAATAGCATAAGGGTGTGGGACCTGGGGATACCTTCTTAGAACACCAGGATGGGAGTGCAGGAGAAAGACAAAGTGTTGGTGAAGATAAACCCAGCAGCTGAAGCCATGGATCTGTACCCCAGCAGGGGGAGGGAGGATCCGAAGTCTACCACCTCTCATCCTTCTTGACCCCTTGCTGAACGGTTCTAGGCAGGGCCTGCCAACAGGGAAGTCTTTGGCTCAGCTACCTCTCCATTCGGTTTCCCTGGACACAATGGATGCTTCCTAGAAGCACCTCAGCAATTGACCTCTCCCTTTCCCTTCCCAGAATGCAATTGCTCCCTATGATTATCTAAAGCTGTAAGGAGTAAGAATTCATGTTACCCTCCTCTGGTAAAGAAAAATGAAGCCCATTCCGTGTTCCCCTTTCTGGGCTTCTTTCTAGCCTGAAACTCCAGAGAGGAAGCAAAAGGTAGGAGAAACAAATGCAAACGAATAGAAACCTGCATCCCAGGTTGAAGATCAAATTAGACAGCAATTCTTAAACTATAAAATGTGTTTTGTTTTCTATTTTTTCTTTTTTGGAGACAGTGTCTCTCTATGTTGCCCAGGCTGGTCTTGACCTGGGTTCAAGCAATTCTCCTACCTCAGTCTCCCAAGTGCTGGGACACAGAAGTATACCACTACAGCGGGCTAAAACTATATTTTAATTTTTTTAAATGTAAATATTAATTAACAACATATTACTTATCTAAAGTTAAAAAGAAAACCCACCTGTGTATCTGTTCCATGATTTTCTCACTGAGGGGAAAGGCAGGCAAAGATTCACTGTGCCAGTGTCAGAATTTCATAAAATTTCATTAGCTCTCGCCCACCTCTGGGACATTCCTATGAAGTATGCTTATCCCTTGTTCACACAGATGCACTATATGCCCAGAGGACCTAGCCTCAAACCCCTGCCAGGCAGTGGCGTTCCTGTGACCTCCTCCTATTCTAGCTGACACCAATCTGCTATTCCACAATAGGGTGGAGTTTGGATCTGCACAGATGCCAGATTCACACATCTGCTTTTACAGTCAAAGGATTTTAGTCCGCAAACAACAGGGCCAAAGCCCTGGGTTCAAAGGGAAAGGCTTAAGTCTAGCTGTCATCAATTCCAAAGCTGTGAGGTACACAACACCCTGTTAGCATTTGTAACACTTCCCTAAAGCCAGGACATGTAGCCCAGGTTCACTCTGAAAACAAAGGTCAGGGCTGGAAAGCATTTCTTTCTTCTGGCATGGGAGGGTGGCCGGCAGGGAGGAGGGGCGTGTTTCCTCCAAATCAAGGAAAGGAGACAGGGTCTGTCAGCAGTAACAGTGAACCCACAGTGAATTCTCATTCCCTATCAGGCACTGGGAGGAGCTCCTGATGTGCCATTTAATCCTCACAGTCCCAGGAGGTAGGCATTATATCACTTCTATTTTACACAAGAGAAAATGAGGTGGAGAGGTTAAAATAAAAATAAAAAAAAAAATAAAATAAAAAGGTCACAGGTAGAGAAAGAACCAGAAATCAACCCCATCAATCTGGCTGAGTCCACATTCAGGATTACTCTGCCTCACCTTTGTTTGCTTTGGCAAATAATCCACCCAGCCACTTTCCCTAGACAAGGGAATTAATAATCATCAAAGGCAGCACAAGTTCACACCCTTGGATTCCTAATTTTCCTGAAAGGAGCCAATCAACTTGCTGGTCTGGCATTTACAAAACACTTTAACCTCTCCATGCATGTCTTTCAGCCAGAGCAAGGTATTCCACTTTGCCCTCATATATTCTGTCTTTTCTATCACATTAGGTCACATGTTTACCTAGACTGGCAGTTCTGGTGACAAGGGCCTCAAAACAGCTAACTTTTTCTCATGACAACTCCACAGGTTCGTTTTTATGGTATTTCCTCTTACCATTTACTCCCAACCAACAGAAGCTTGAGCTGTGATGAAACTCTAGACATAAACAGAGGTAAGAACATCTGTCTCATGACTTTTAACCAAAAGTTTCAAGTTCAGGAAATTAAGTCATGCTTAGACTTGGGTTGCACAAAGTCCTGGAAGCCCATACCGTGTATGGGGGCCTCAGTTCCTCAGTCCCACAGAGTTTTCAGCAGGGCTATGCCTAAGCAGTATGTAGGAGAAGACCTGACATTAGCAGGAACATGGTGGGCAGACAAGGGGGAGAAGGCACCTAGACAAGTCCTGGGAGACCCTCAGAGTGGTTGGGATCCAGCCCGGTGCAGCTCCAGAAAGCCAAAGTACAGCCTCAACATCCATTTGACTCTGAGAGTCAGGATGCTTAAAAAGGGAGGGTTTCTTGGGACTCCCATCCCCATGTGATAGCCTGGGGAACCCCCAAGGTTTAAAAGACTCGTTAAAAGACCCATCTTTCAACGCACAAAGAGTTCATGATACATGATTCTGAAGGCATTCATTTTCCCTACTGAGGCGTGTCCACATATGGACTCCATTTTTGTTGTACAACAAGTGTAGCAAATCTAAAGTAAATGAGAAAAGCAAGCAGGGTGTGGAAAAAAATGACATAGCTTGTGTTCTTTTGACACAGAAACACTGCAGAGTAAGCAGGAGCCTCTCAACCTGTCTTCAGTTATCCCATTTTGGACACAGACGGACACACACACACACACACACACACACAGAAAAATCTCTTACTGTAACAGAAACAACTGTGACCCCAGGAATGGGTAGAAAATAAAGTCACTCAAGAGTTACATATTTCTTTTATTCACACAATGAAAACTGAACCACAAGTCAAACAAGTTCACTGAAGTACCATCATGAATTCCATAGTTTCTAACTGTGAAGGGATTTTTGTTGTTTATCTCCTTATTTTCCCACACATTGCATTGGTACAAGAACATGCTTTGGAGCAATTCAATTGAATTTTTTTTTTTTGGTACTGGAGATTTAATTCAGGGACAATTTACCACTGAGTCATATCCTTAGCCCTTTTTATTTTTTATTTTGAGACAAGGTCTAAGTTGCTGAGGCTGGCCTTGAACTTGCAATCCTCCGTCTCAGCCTCCAGAACTGATAGGATTACTAGCATCCAATACCATGTCTGGCCCTCAACTGAATCTTAAAATATCTCTACATCTTCTTTTAGACTAGTCAGTTTATATGGGTCAGGTCTAGACTTTAGGGGATTCATCTAACACTTTGACTTTTGTCACAAATTTCTTTTATTTGCCTTGTTTTTTCTTTAAATCAGAGAGGCATTAAGTTCAGTTGCACTGAAGTTACTAAAAAATATGGGTTTATCTTTCAGGAATATGCCTCCCCTTCTTCCCTCTACTGGATTTCAATAGCTCCCTCTTAGAATCAAAACTTTTACAAATTACTGATCAACATGACAGAATGAGTAGGAATTATAAGATGGGTCCTGAGAAAAATAAGTTAGATATTATCCTCCCCCAAAGCAGAGCTCCTGAAAAGAATGATGGAGCACCATGCAGAATTTTTAGTAGTCAGTTCTGTGCTAAGTATTGATGTCATGATTCCTAACACAAGCTCATAAAGATATGAAAAAAATCAACACAGAAAAGATAAAATCTTTTTAAAGTAATAAGTAGATCTCCACTCATCTTGTTATTATTTTTTTTTTTAATGAAAACCTTCTGACCTATATGATGCTTCCAAAAGTGTATACATGTGTATTCACTACTCTGGCCTGGCTTGTTTGTTTTTGGTACTAGGGATGGAACCCAGGGCCTTGTGCCTGCTAGGAGCATGCTCTACCACAAAGCTACATCCTCATACCCTGGCCTCTACTTTTTTTTTTTTTTTTTTTTTTTTTCTTTTTTATTGAACACAAATGGAGTACAGCTATTGCCTCTACTTTTTGATGAGTGTAATTTGAAAGGGATTTGGGCAAAAACTGCTAACACATTTTATACAATCTGCCTGACTGGTGCAACTCAAACCCCAAGCGTGCTGATGCCCTTTGTGCAGAAAAAGCTGACCCAGCATCCACCAGCATGAACTTGATCCACTCGGTTTTGACATCCTCAGCAAACACCCTGGGCCTTTACAGCAAAATAAATCCATACTCCAAGAGAAAAGGAAGGGCTTGCAAAGGCAGCCCTGACAACCAGTTTACAAAGATTCAGGAAGTGTGGAAGGCTTTGAATCTAGAAAGACCTGTAGTGCTAAACCTATCTTCTGCCAAAAAATAAATAAAATAAAAAACAAACACCAACCAGAAATCCTCCACAAGTGATAATGTTGTTACTTTTAAAGAAAAATGCTCAACATATATAAAAACAGAAACAACAGTGTGAGGATTTCCACACCCATCAGCCAGCTCCAACAATTAACAACTCATGACCAATGCCTCTTTTCCCATTTCCTTGCTAGCAACTCCCCCAAACTGGATTACTTTAAGGCATATCCCCAAGCCGTACTTCAACTTCGCTCAGTAACTAAAAGTTAAAGGTTTTTTAAAACCATAATTATGATACCAATATTAAAACTAAATAAAACTAATATCCATTAAATAACAAGTATAAATTTCCTCCATCGTCTCAATGTTGTAAAAGGTTCTGTCATCAAATCAGGATCCAATAAAGGCCCAGAAGTTTTAACGCTGCGTTGTCTCTCAAATAGTTTTTAAAATCACAAGTACCCCACCCCTGATTCTCAGAGGAGCCAGGTGATTCCCAATAACTAATAACTCTATTCCGGGGATACCACGTAGAAACGGTAATCATACGTGAGTACATTTCTCTATAAACTTATAAACAAAGCACACACAAACCCATTTACCCTTAAGAAATTTAACAATACCTGGAGCCACCATGTACGTGTCCTTTGCAATGGTGCGAGTTATCTCTGGGATCTAAGCAACACCCAACCGCCTTACCCGAGCGTTTGCACAAGTGGGGACGAAGCAAGCGTGTTTCCTTCCTCCGAGGCCGGACCGCGCGGCCGCTTCCCGAATGCGGGGCTCTGCCTGCCGCCTCCTCCC
Organism: Glaucomys volans; assembly: GCA_020662805.1. Lineage (NCBI taxonomy): Eukaryota > Metazoa > Chordata > Mammalia > Rodentia > Sciuridae > Glaucomys > Glaucomys volans. The sequence goes on along the minus strand of JAJEJO010049385.1, from coordinate 552,900 downwards.
AAGACCACCTGCGCAGGTGAGGAAAAGTTGCTTCAAACGCTGAGTTCCCGAGGACCGGCCAGGTTATCTAGAAGGCATCTGCGGCTCGCGAGGCTCGTCATCTAGGAACCAACCAGGACGCTCCGGCCTCGGAGACCTGCCAGCCCTGCAAATCCCGGGGCTTAATCCCCGCGCCCGGCGCGCGCGCAGACGCCATCCGCAACGCCCCCGGCAGCAGCCGGCACGCAAAGTCCGCCCCGCGAACACCGGTGCTGGCGCTCGGGCCCGCAATCACCTGAGAGTGCCTGCAAGGAGGGAGGAAGCACCCCCATTTCTATACCGCCACCTGTTTTATAACGTTCAAAAGCCGCCTCCCCGGGCTCCTGCCCTCCGACCCACCACAGACCCGTCGCGTCCCACCCCGAGCCCGAAACGCTCAGGCGTCGGTGGCCGCATTCCCGGTCCCTTAAATAGCAGAGAAACCCCAGCTCCCTAAATCCTGTAAGGGAAACTCTTCCCCTCCGGATGCCGGGAACCACGGCCGTAGCCCGGCCGGGACGCCGGGACGCCTCCCCCGCCCCCGCACTCACCCGTGGCTCGCAGCTCCAGACGGCGCCCGGAGTCCCGGCCCACAAGCGCTGGGGTGGCGGCCCAGGCACCTGCCGCGCCCAGCCCCAGGTGACTGTCCGCGGGAGGGGCGGGGCCCGCGTGTCCGCCCACTCCGCCCCGCCCTGAGCGCTCCGGGAGGGCGGGGAGCGCGGCCCCCGAGATCCCACAGAGCTCAGCCGGTTCCAGACCCGGAAGAGCGGGCGTCGGCGCCGGGCACAGCACGCTCGTCTAGACCCTGGCGAGAGACCTGCCGGGGGACGCCCCCTGCCGGGGGGCGGGGGGTGGCGAGAGGTGCCGGGGCCGCCACCTCTCGGTCTGGAAAGGCGTGGGGGCTGAGGTTGGAGGAGAGATACCTCAGTGGAGCAGGATGCGAGAGCTGCTGGGAGCTTAATGACACCCCTTCCTGGTGCTAGGCCTTGAAGACCCAGTTCCAGCTCAAAGAGCGCCTCGCGTCCCCCGCAGACAGGACGGGCAGGGCAGCTCTTGGTCACAGCCTCTCAGTTACCTAACAGTTTCACAGATTTACACTTTTGGCAGTTGTCTCCAGATGAGCATACACACAGGTGACAGAACCCGAGACTTTCAGGCCACTAAACAACTGCCAGTGATGCACTATGAATTCTGATTTTTAAATTAAAATATGCAAATAACACACATATTGCATTGCTTTTGTGTCTACAGTGCTGATTTGTTGTAGCTGTTCAACAAATAATTTGTTGCATACCTATGACTTGTTAGTCATTTGAACATATAAAATATGGCACATATAAAAATGTGATACAGTTGAAATATATAAAATATGGCAAGCAGAGCCTTAAATGAGGAGCCTGGGCATTTCTTAACCCTGGAAAGAGTCTTACTTGGCCTTGTCAGGAACTCAGTAATGGCCCCAGGGGATTAGTAAGAACCCTGACAGAAAAGTGTGGGCTGCTTGGGGAACTAAGGGGTGGGGAGCTTCTCTCATCTGTGAAGGTCAGAGAGGATGTCCTGGACAAGGATAGAGATCCTCTAAATCAAGGACTGCAGGATTCACCAGATGTGAGGTGTTTCTGCCCAGAGTCCACTGTGGGCAAAGTGAGAGGCAGAGTCACAGAGTGCGTGTTCTCATAGAGGAATGTCAAGGGGGGCGGTCATACTGCTGACGGGGAGAGGGTGGGAGCTGAGTTAGTGGTGGGTGTGGGAGTCAGATCACACTCCGAACACAGCCGCCATCTGTGGAATGTATACTATAAAACAGGAGCTGGTTGTACCTCACTCCAAACTTCAAGGTAGGGTTATTATTTGCCTTTACAGGAGGGGAAATGAAGTCCAGGAGGAGAGGTGCCTTAATACTAACAGGACTGGGTCAGGGTGACTCTGAGGAGCCAGACTGCATTTTCAGTGTCTTTCTCCAGGAGGATTCAGGAGGTTGAATTTGTCTTCAAATACTTCCAGCATCTTCAACTATTCTCAAGTGCTGGCTGCTTTCCCTCCCCAAAACCTGTGTCAACAACTGCCCTCAGGCTTCTCCAGTCTAGGGAGTGTGTGCACTTGGGGACATCTTGTGCACACCAGATACCTCCGGAGGGGAGCCTATGGCAGAAGCTGGTGGAGGGATTGTGACAGAGACCTTTCATTGCTTCCCACTATTCATTCTTTCCTATAAAAAAACAGAAGTGAAGCTGAGCTCAAGGCTTCCTGGAACAAAGACTACTTTTCTCTAACTCCCTTGCAGCGAAATTTATCAACAATGGTACCCAGAACCCCTGGAAATTCACCATTCAGTAGCACTTCTAAGGCATGGGCTCCTCTTGCTACATCTCTAATTGGTCAGATTAATCTGTCTTCATGGGATAAACATTACTGCCTTCTTGATAATCTTCCCCTCTTCTAAGCGAATTAGGTTTCATTCAGGGAGGCAAAGTACCAACTATTTACCTTCCCAGAGGTCATCACTAGGGTGTTCACATGATTCTGACCAATGAGATATAGAAACGAATCACATGCCATGGTTCTGACCAATGAGATACAGGGGGAAGTCCTGGCACGGCTTTTGCTTTACTGATGCAGATATTGTGCCTTTCCTTTTAAGGTTTTCTTCCTGCTCTGAGGCTACAGGTGGAGCAGTAATCTGAGGCCTTAGAGCAACATGCAGGAGAGAAGCAGAAGCATCACCCACTCTGATATGTCTTGCTTCAGCCTTCTTATGAAATACCCGCCTTGCTTGTTTAATGCACTCATGATCAGGGTTTGTTACATGCAACTCAATGCAATCCCAATGGGTGAACTGTTCTTCCCAAAGAAACCCTCTAAAATCAATCTAGCCGACCTGATCACAAGGTAAGTTTTGGCATCAGACAGTCCGGTTTGAGTTTCAGCTCTTCTATTTATGTTAGTTAATTACTTTGGGCAAATCTGTGAAATTAGATTATGTGTTGTAAAATTAGAAGCTTTGGTAGAAGTCCAAGAATAATGGCTGGCATGTGCGGAATGATTATTAAATGATCATTGAGATAATGCTTATCCACCAGTTTCCATCAAATGTTTCCCGGAAAATATGTAAATTCCAAATTACATATTCACTTCACATTTTCACTTCTTAGACAAAGTATTTTCCTCTTCATACCTTAAACACTTTGGAACAGGAAACTTAACCTTCAAGTTTCATAAAAACCACCATTTGCCTAGCATCTTGTTTCTTCATTTCCTTGACTATAACTGCTCTCCAAAACATTTAAAAAGAAAAGAATAGAAGCAGGTGCCTTGTTTTGACCAGTCACGAATTGTTACTCATGCACTAGTTTAACAGATACAGGTGCGTATTTATATTTGACTCATAGCTGTTTAAAAAAAAATCAGTAATTCCAATGTCAATGCTTCTAGCTTTGAATTTTTCATTGCCAAATAAGATATTTTAATGGTCCAGAAATATGTTTTTGTTCGAGTTGAATAGCATTGAAAAGTACTATTATTCACTTAGCTCTTTTTATTGTTGTTGCTCTTAGAGTTTTTATGTTTGTTTTTGTTGGTTGGTTGATTGGTACTCTGCTTCCACATGCTAAGCAGGCATTCTCCCTCTGAGCTGTACCCACAGCCTTTCATCTAGCTTTTTAATTTAAAAAATAGCACATTTTCAATTGCTACACAAGGTTTTAAGGAAATAGACAAAAAATGGTTGTACCGTCTTTTGTTACTGGACATTTAGGTTCTTTCTAGTTTCTCTCGATTACAGAAAATGTGCTTAAACATCTTTGTCTCCACACTTTTGCCCATTTGTGCAATATGACCACTTTCCCCACTCCACTGCTTCCTTCCAGGTCCAAACCACTATCTGTCTCTTGATTGGATGGTTGAAATAGCCTCCTGGGGGGCTCCTACATTTGCCCTCCCCCTTGTTCAACCCCTTTGCAATACAGCTGCTGAACAGCCATATGAAAATGTGAATTAAATGATGTCTGTCTACTCAAAACTTTGAAATGACTTCTCATGCAGAGTTAAACCTAGAGTCCATATTACAATGGCCAACAAAGCTAGCTGCCTACCCCATTGCCATTATCTCCCTAAACAATCTCTTTCCATTTCCCACTACACCTTGCTCTAGCCACCCTAGCTTTCTTGCTGGTTTTTAATATATGCTGGATAGAGTTCTACTTCAGGGCCTGTGCACTTGCTGTTTCCTCTTTTTTGAAACTCTCTTCTTCCAAATGCCACATAACTTCATCCCTCAGCTCCTTCGGGTCTCTACTCATACATGACTCTTCCCTGACTTCCAATCTGAGATTACGAAGTGCCTGATGCCTCCCTGTCCCCTTCCTTGCTTTCTCCTTCCATTTAACACTTTTTGTTTTGTAATATACTGTATCTGATGCTTTTACTTTCTTTACTAGTTTCCTTCCACCCTTACACTCCAGGATGTGAGTTTGAAGAGGATATGGATTTTGTTTTGTTCCTTTCAGTGTCTCCAGCCCCTAACAGAATACTTAATAAATACTTGTTGAATGGGTGGAAGTTTGTTTAAATATGTCAGATGAGTTCCCAGAAGTAGAATTTCTGGGTCACAGGGATTCATATTTAAATTTTTCATCAAAACTGCCAAACTGCCCTTGCAAAAGTTTGGGACACCTTTCCTGCATTCCTGCCCACTCTTAACACTTGGATCACATATCTTTCTTAAGTTTTATATGAACAGTTTGTCATTCATTCCTAATGAGAAACACTCTAGCTATTTAAGCACAGAAATAATTTCTTAAAAACAAGGGAAATTCATGGAATCTTTGAGACCCAGAGAGCGGGGCTCACCTCTGAGGACAGGAACAATGCCAAGCCAGGCCTCCGTGGTTGCTCCAAAGACAGCCCTGCTGCTAGAGACTTTTGGCCCAGATGTACAGCTTGCCCTCCTAGACCACTGGTTGATCATTTACATTAACAGTGCCAACCCTGTAACTCATTCTGCTCTGTAATTATAATTCCTGCTATTGTTTGATATTTAATTGGAGTCAGTAGTCACCACCAATCCATCAAGGCAGTATCTTTCCTATTCTTGAAAATTTTAAAATTTTTGAGCTGTCTCTTGATTGTCTAGATTTTCCAGGTACCTTTTCCAAGTACCTTTTGTCTAAGTTCTCTCTTTCCTTATCCTATTTGATACATTATTCGAATACAGTCTATGATTAGAAATAATCACTCTTCTTTTTTTTTTTTTTTTTTTTTGAACCGGGGGTTTAAACCAGGGCCACTCCACCACTGAGCCACATCCCCAGCCCAGTTTTGTATTTTATTTAGAGACAGGGTCTCACTGAGTTGCTTAGGGCCTCGCTAAGTTGCTGAGGCTGGCTTTGAACTCGCAAGCCTCCTGACTCAGCCTCCCACATCGCTTGGATTACGTGCGCCACCACGCCCAGCATAATCACTCTTCTTTATCTCTTCCTCCTATATTTTCTCAAGCCTAACTTCCAAGTCCTTGATTCTTTTCTCAGACATATTTATACTTCTTACTGCTTCTACTTTGATTTTCCTTTCCAAAATGGTTTTACTGTTACATGTCATTTTATATCACCTTCCTTGCTCTCTCTTATTTTTCTTCCTAAAGTTCTTTCACAAAGAACCTGAACCTGTTGCTATTCAATTCTTTGAAAGTGAAATACATTTTTCTTAAATGTTCTTCTGTGACTCGCTTTTTTAGTTATACTATGCACCTGACTTAGGTGCGTTACTTTTGTGTTTGACTCATCTCTGCATGTGAACAATCATAGATTCTTTGTACTTTTATTCAGAAACTATTTGGAGAGGCTCAGAGGAATGATCTGGAGTAGCTGGCAGTTTCAAAATGAAAATTGCTTCTGAACACTCTGTGTAACTTGTCTATTCTGTCCTTTTTTCTCAGTGGGAGTTTCTCTCCAGGAGAGCAAGTTACCCAAGTAGGAGGTTGCTGTAGGCAACTGTAAGATTCCTAGATAATAGATGTTTTGGCTAGTGACTTTTTTTTTTTCAGATGAGGAAAAGTTTATTCTGAGGCTCATAGGTTCAGAGGTCTTAGTCCCTAGACAGCCTGCTCCATTCCTCCGGGCCTGCTGTGAGGCAGAATATCAGGGCAAAAGTGTGTGGTGGAGGAAGGCAGCTGGGAACATTGCACCAGACATCAGAAAGAGACAGAGCTCCCCTCAACAAGGATAAAATATATACCTAAAGTCATGCCCTAAAAACCTACCTCCTCTAGTCACACCCTACCTGTCTTCAGTTACCATCCAGTTAATCCTTATCAGGAAATTAATGCACTGATTAGGTTAAAATTCTGTTAATCAAATCATTTTGCCTCTGAATGTTCTTGCATAGTCTCACAGGTGAACTTTTGGGGAACACTTCACATCTAAACATTAACACTTGACATGGTCAAAGATTTAACTGTTGTAAAGAATATCTTTCCTCCAATAAGTTACTTTTGTAACTTTGTTTTTTTTTAAATTTACTTATTGATTCATTGAACACAAATGGAGTACAGCTATTGTTTCTCTGGTTGTACACAAAGTAGAGTCACACCATCTGTGCGTTCATGCATGTACACAGGGCAATGGTATCTGTCACAATTTCTGTTATTATTTTTACCCCCCCACCCTG
>JAJEJO010049385.1:318365-541219 GCA_020662805.1 Glaucomys volans | reverse complement strand
TGGGCATGTTTTTCTATGAGATGAGTCTCTTGAAGGCAGCATATTGTTGGGTCTTTCTTTTTAATCCAGTCTGCCAGTCTATGTCTTTTGATTGATGAGTTTAGGCCATTTACATTCAGGGTTATTATTGAGATATGACTTGTATTTCCTGTCATTTTAGCTTTTTTAGGGTTTTTAGCTTAACTTTGTTTCTCCTTTGATTGACTCTTTCTTTAGGGTAATTCCTACCCATGATGACTGAGATTCGTTTCTTCCTCTTTGAATATTTTGTTGAGAATGTTCTGTAGGGCAGGCTTTCTCTTTGAGAATTCTTTAAGCTTTTGTTTATCATGGAAGGATTTTATTTCATCATCAAATCTGAAGGTAAGTTTTGCTGGGTATAAGATTCTCGGTTGGCATCCGTTTTCTTTCAGAGCTTGAAATATGTTGTTCCAGGCCCTTCTTGCTTTTAGGGTCTGGGCTGAGAAATCTGCTGATATCCGTATTGGTTTCCCCCTGTAGGTAATCTGATGCTTTTCTCTCACAGCCTTTAAAATTCTATCTTTGTTTTGTATGTTAGGTATTTTCATTATAATGTGCCTTGGTATGGATCTGTTGAAATTCTGTGCGTTTGGTGTCCTGTAGGCCTCTTGTAATTGATTTTCCATCTCATTCATCATATTTGGGAAATTTTCTGATATTATTTCATTGAACAGATTATTCATACCCTTGGTTTGTATCTCTGTGCCTTCCTCAATCCCAGTAACTCTTAAATTTGGTCCTTTCATGATGTCCCATATTTCTTGGAGGTTTCATTCATGATTCCTAACCATCTTCTCTGTTTGTTCGATTTTGTTTTCAAGATTAAATATTTTGTCTTCATTGTCTGAGGTTCTGTCTTCTAAGTGAGCTATTCTGTTAATTATGCTTTCTCTTGAGTTTTTAACTTGGTTTATTGTTTCCTTCATTTCCTTGTTTCCTTCAAGGATTTCTGTTTGTTTTTTCCTCAGAACTTCTATCTCTTTATTGAAATGATTTTTTGCTTCCTGCAATTGCTCTATTAGCTGATTATTCATAGCCTGAATCTGCTCTCTCGTCACCTCATTCTCTTCTCGGATCATTTTAATTATGAACATTCTGAACTCCCTTTCTGTCATTCCTTCTACCATGCTATCTTTGGGTTCTCTTGATGTATCATCTAGGTTTGTTTGGGACACTTTCTTCCCGTGTTTTCTCATGCTGCTCATGTATCTTCCCCTCTAGTAGTGCAAATCAGAGGGATTGCAATTTCCCTGTAAAGACTTAAGGTGTCCCTGCAGATTTCCAGTAACTTACCAGATGTTTGAGAGGTGCTTGATCAAGTGGTGACCCAAGATAGCTGCTGTTCCACTACCTCCAGGTTGGGAATGATCAATGCTTCTGGGCAGAGGCAACCAGGAGACTCAGCACTGTGACCCCGCTGGAAGGCCTGAGCTCAGCTCCGAGGGCTCAGGCAGCTGAAGATGATCTCTCTCTGCCAGGGAAGCTGCAGAATGGCGCCGAAGGGCCCAAACTCCCTGCTGAAGCCGGCAACCAGCTCCGCTCCCGGCCAGATCTCACCTGGAGCCTCAGCGCCATGTCCCTGCGGGAAGGCCTTAGCTTAGCTCTGAGGGCTCAGGAGCTGGCTGGTGCCGGAGCCTGGCCAGTGACTCTGAAGCCACTTCTGGGGACCCGCACTCACTTGCTGGCTGGCGCAGGCCCAGGTCAGTGACTCCGAAGCAGCTGCAGGGTCCGGCGCTCCCGGGTGGTAGCTGCCTGCAGCCGGGCCAAGCCCAGCCCAGCAGAGTTGGTTCCGGAGTGGTGACCGGGGACCCCTTATATGTGATTTGAATATAAAATCTCGTTGAGCGCCATATTCCTACTGTTTGAATCCCGAGCAAGTAGGAATCCACAGAGCAAGTAGGAATGCAGCCTTCCTCTAGCCCGCCATCTTGAATCCACTTTTGTCGTGACTTTTTTTTTAAACTTTGCTTAATAGACTGATCTGCACCTACATACCCAGTTTTGGTTTCCACTTTCTTCTCCCTCCACCTCCAAACAACTTCACTGAGTTAGAATCCAGACCCCAGGGAAAATAAAAATGGTTTGTAAATTCAGTTGTATCATCAATTGTCCCTTTTTTATCTTCAGTTCCCACTTTCCTCTTAATCTTCCCACGATCCTGTGGCTATTAAGCTTGTTGTGTGGTGTTTTTAAAGGTCTTAAACATGGGCCAGGTGTGTTCTTCGTGTTTTACGTGGACTGCTTCATTTAATCCTTAGAACTGTCCTCCATTTTACCACTCCTGTTGTAAATGTAGATGAGGAACCTGCAGTGCAGAGATTAAATAACTTGCCCAAGTCATACAGTTTATAATAATAGCACCAAGATTTGCACGTCTCAAGCCTTTACTCACTACCTTATGTTTGTAAGTAAAGAACCTCTGAGGAACCGCCAGCATGCTTTCTACTCACTAACCTTGCTAAGATCTGGAGAGCCACACTTCTTCATAGCCTGAGTTTTGGAGGTTGTAGTTATTGTTTGTAGATGAATTTGTGTAACCTTTTTATTGTTATTGTTCTTTTGTTTGTGTTAGTGGATTTCCTGGAGAAACCAGCCTATACCCACTATACTTCAACTTTTGCCAGTGGTGCTAAGTGGCATATTTTCAAATATGTTGCAAAGTAGATGTTGATTCCCTTGCCCTGTGTGCTTTAAGGTTATTTTGTCCAATATAGTAACCACTAATCACCTCTTGCTATAAAGCTATTTTAAGGAGTAGTCCAAATTGAAATATGCTGTAACTATAAAATGCACGCTGCATATCAAAGACTTAGCACAAAAGAAAGAATGTAAACTGTCTTCATAATTTTTATATTGACAACATATTGGAATGATAATATTTTGGATACATTTGGTTCAATAAAATATACTATTAAAATTAATTTCACTTGGTCCTTCTTTATAAAATGTGACTACTACGAAATTTAAAATCACATATGTGGCTCACAGTATATTTCAATTGGAATTGAAGTGCTAGGGTTTCCTTTCATGCCAAAATGACTTTAGGTCAGATGGAAGAGGCAATATGGATTCATGAGCAAGTGTCTTAATCGTTTGGTAGGGAAGGTATAGTGAAGACACTGTGCAGAACTGGTGTGCTAATGATAGTGACAAGTAGAAGCACTGTATTCTCCTTGTTCACATCAAAACTTTCCCCTCTTGTCAAAATCACATAGTCTAGACCTTTTTCTTGTTCCTGTTTCCCTTATATCTTGCTGACCAAATCACATTAGTTTGCTGATTTCATACATCATGATATGATACATGTTCATATATATGAACAGAACATTCAAATTTTTCCTGAATATTTGCTTCAAAATAAAACGAGGAGGTAGAAATCAGTGGCAATATAAATATAACTGACTATGGGTTGACTGTCGTTGAAGCAAGGGGTGGGTCATCAATGTTGATTATACTATTTGATCTACTTTTGTGTATGATTGAAAATTTCTTTAATAAAAAGTTTTTTTAAAAAAAACTCCCAAATATGTTTATTTAATACAGAATCTCTTTTCATAGTTTAAGTTCCACACATGCAACTTACCCTAACAATTTCTCTTTTTTTAAATATAGCAAATTTTGTTTTGATTAGAACCTACCAGTAGACAAGATGCACTCAACAGTAAGAACAACAGTGTAGAACTACGTTCATGGTAGACAATAGCTTCACCCCTGAGACTTTCTGCTTTATTTCTCTCTATAGGCAAGAGTTGGTACAAAGTCCCAATTCAATGGTTAGTTAGTGCCTTGAGTTTGTAGGAACCTAACCTTATCTTTTCTCAACATCTGCTATTTTCCTGTGAAATGTGTACACATAGTTCTGAGACCAGGACACTAAGGGGGGAACTCGGATGAAGTGAAGAGTGACTTTTACTTTTTTTTTTTTCTTGCAACAGTGCTCAGAGATTATTTGTCAATCACAGCACTCAGGGTAAGAATACTCACTTTGGGGTCAAAAACTCTGGTTCCAAACCTGGTGACTTAGAAAGAATTCATTAATTCTTTAATGCCTTGCCAGTTTTTCTTACTCTGTAAAATGGGTCTCAAAGGATGTTGAAAGGATTGGATGAAATCATGTGTGGAAGCTATTCTGCAGCATATCTAACCCAAAGTAAATATTAACTGTTTTTGTGTTTCGTTTTGTTTTTTATGGCAAACTCCTGTTTATTCTGAGCAGCTGGACATTTTACAGGTTCCCTAGCTAATTAAACATTATGGTGTTTACATATAGCATGACCAATTTTCAAAGAAGTGATTGTCATTTCCTCTAGACCCAGCTCTTGAGGGCAAGATTTATCTTTGTACTATTTATCTTTGAATCCTCAGTGTCTAGCATAACATGCAGTTCATAATCTTTTTTGAAAGTCATATTGACTATAACAAACTTTGCTTAAATTATAGGGCTCAGCATTATTTTTGTGGTTATAAAGGTTTAGGACACTGGTCTAAATATCAAAGCAATTTATAAATTCATAACATGAAATGGTTGTGGCTTTGTGTACACCTTTCTTGGCAGCCTCATTCAACACATATTTACTAAGTGCCTCCTATAGGGAAGGTATTGAGCTTTGCACTGGCTGCTGCAGTGGGAAACAAAATAGATGTGGCTCCTCAATCCACGGAGCTGGTTTTTCACAGGGGAAACAGCTTTGCGTAACTTACTGCAAGCTGTTACTACTGGCAGGAGAAACAGGGTGTGGAGAGAGCAGACAAGGAGGCACTCAGCCTGCGCCTAGGGGCCTCTTGAGGAAGTAATGGGCAGAATGGCAGTAGAGCACAAGTAGCTACAGGTGAACAAAGAGGGGGACAGAAGATAAATGACAGCCCTCTGGGCACTGGAAACAGCCTAAAGGCCTCAGGAACTGCTGGAGGAATTGAGAGAAGCCGGGTCTGCCTGGGGGCATAGCAACTTGGGGTCTGTAGTTAAAGTCAATAGCAATCAGATCGCATAGAGCTTTACAAGCCACATGAAGGATTTAGAATATGTTCTCAGTGCTGAAAAATATCCCCCTAGATCCTATGACTTCTGGGATTTGCCTCAAATAATTCAAGAACATTGGGAAAAGCAGGTAGGTATACATAAAACAAAACTGGCCATTCATTGAGAGTTGAGGCTGAGTGATGGGTATATGGGAGTTCATTTTTTAAATACGTTTTAAAAAAGTCCTTCAGCTACTGTGCAAATAATGGACTCTAAAGAAGGAGGCACAAACATGAGGAGACCAGCCTTTGCTACAGACTGGGAGAAGACAAAGTCTTGAACTTAGAGAGAAGTAGCAGAATTGAAGGAAAGTGAATAGATTCCACTGATGCTGGGAACTTGAATAGATAGAACTTGCTCATTGATCAGATGTGAGAAGTAGAAGATGGGGATGTCATCTAGATATGTTCCAGGCGACCTGCCAAGATAGGAACCTGGCATAGTCTCAATACTTCCACTGACCAGGACCATCTGAGGTTTAATTAAATTCAACACACGTGTTACTTTCTTACAATGTGCTAATCATTGTGTGGGAGATGTGGGGTGAAGAGGAACGTGCACAACAAGTTCTCACTGAGTGATGAGAGAGGCATTTCGCATACTTTACCCATAACTCTCAAAGTTTCCCTGCAAAATAGACATTATTTCACATTTTGTAGATGAGGAATCTCAGGTTTAGAGAGGTTATAGAACTTATCCAAGTCTAAGATACAAGTCTGGCTGTAATGCTTGTGGTCTTTGTTCTACATAATACTGGCTCAAGGGAGTACTGAAAAGGCACGTCAAGTTCAAAGAAAATTCTATCCATCTCGCAGTTGTTTTTCTCTGAGGCTAAAAACCACAATTCCATGGTCCCCAGCCAATGCTAATGATATAATGCCTGGAAATGAGTATATGAAAATTCTGAGACAAGACAAGCCAGTTCATCATCTCCATCACAGAGAGCCATGAAAATCTCTTAAGTTCAGCTATCCCCAGATGGTATCTTTAGCCCTTTAAACCTAATTACTAGAATGATGTTTTAGAGTTTTGTGTGTTTTATGGAGGACAAGACCATTATTGTTTCAAGACACCCAATAGATAAGAAATCTAGCCCCTCTTTGCTGTGACTTGAGTGACTGTATAAAATGACTGTTCTGTATGACTATCTTGTCAATATTAATATTTGGGCATTTATTTTTTTAAGTCTAGGCAAGTATTTAGGCAGCAAAATATTTCCAAATGCTAAGTTCCTTTCAATGACATATGGCAAAATGTAGGAATATGTTCCCTCTTAACATTATTATGGAAGATTTTAAATGTGAAAAAAAGGTATCATTAGCCTCTGTGTTCCTGTCACCCTGCTTCAACAGTTATTAACTCATGGCCATTCTTGTTTCAGCCATAACCCACCCACTTCCTTACACATGTTTTATTCTGAGTCAAATCCCAGACATATCATTTCATCTGTAAATATTTCAGTATGTATCTCTAAGAGATTAGGACTCCTCAGGGGCCAAATGTCTTGTCGAGCATTTTCCCAAGACTGGTTTGTGAGATCATTTGCCGAGAAATGGTTCAGATGCTTTGTAGAAAACTGCATTTCTCGGGCTGGTAGAGTGCTTGCCTCGCAAGCACAAGGTCCTGAGTTCAATCCCCAGCACGGCAAACAAACAAAGAAACAAAACAAAACAAAAAACTGCATTTCTCTTTGGAGGGAAGGGGAGTGAGGTCAGAGGGCATGGTGAAGTCAACAGGGGAAGCCTGTAGGTGAGGGTATGAATGGCCTCGGCAGCACCAGAGTCTATGCAGGGAAAGGCAGTCCTTCACTGGGGGAAAACCAGCACTTCAAATCCTGGACTACACTCCTTAGCTTCTCCATGTTTGGTGACTTCATGCTGAGTCTGGGATCCTGTCTTAATGTCCCTAGTGATAGAAACTCAGCAGAGGTGGCAGCGTGGGAGCTATTTTTTGTGTCCTCTTTGCAGTGTCCCTTCAATGGCTAGCTCATTGTAATTTGGACCAGCGACAAGGCAATGGAAGGAAACTGACTGTAAGTTCCTTGAGAGTTGGATACCTAGTTGTATCCCCCCATTTCCCGGCTTAGCACTCAGAAGGTGCTCAGAAAATGGTTGTTGAATAAAGGCAGGGGGAGGAACAAGAAAGGAAATAGTTCAATGGGACAAGTTAAAAATCTATGAAGAGGCAGAATTACCTCCACCCAACCAAAGATGTCCACATTCTATTCCCCAAAACCCCTCACTTCACACAGCAAAATGATCTGTGCAGATGTGAAAAAGTTAAGGCTTTTATGATAGGAAGATATCCTGGATTAACCAGATGGGTTCACTATAAGCACCAGGGTCCTTATAAAGTGACAGAGGGAAGCAGGGGAGTCAGAAAGGTAGGTGTGACAATGGAGGCAGTGGCTGGAGAGATGCTAGTGCTGCTTTGAAGATAAGGAAAGGGACCATGAGCCAGGAAATGGAAAAGGCAAGGAAACCAATTCTCCTCCAGGCCTCTAGAAACCAGCCCAGGTGACGCCTGGATTTTAGCCCTGTGAGATGCATTTCAGACTTCCAGTACTGAGAGATGATAAATTTGTGTTGTTTTAAGCTACTGAACTGGTGGTAATTGGTTAGAGCAGTTGTAAGAAACTGACACAGAATTTGGACAGTCTTGCCTCAGTGTCTTTGCAAGGCAGGTGATGAAACCATTGTGAACCAAAATACAGGAGAATCTGTCAAAAGTTTTTAGAATATGTTCCCCAGGCAATCCTGTTGCCACACATGATACTGAACTAAAAGGGACTGGCAGGGAGTGGCACGGTTTGATCTAGAGGTCCCAGTGGTGTTCCCAGAACTTTGCTTCTCTCAGGATCTCTTCTCTGTCCTTCTCCATGTTGACTTCACTCTCAGGTTCTGTACTGTGGCAAGGTGGCTGCCCAAAGTGGAGACCACCAGCCTACATGGGCGGATAGCTCCCATGACAGTTCTGGAATTCACTCTGATTAGATTTGTTGGGAATAGTTAACATAAGAAACAACATTTGAACTGGACCATAAAGAAGCATAAGAACCTGTGAATGGTAAATGGAATGGAGAAAATGGGCTGGACAAAGGCGTCAGGGGTGTGAAAGCTCAGTGTCATGGGAAAGTCCAAAACTCTCATTCACGTGTGGGCAATGTAACCCCACTACATTGTATCTTCTCTTCGTATCTCATCTGTAATTCTTTTTATGAGTGCATGACATTAACCCATAAACTGCAAAAGTGTCATCAATAGAATCTCCACTTCCAGAATTACCAAGTTAAATGAAACTCTTAGGAAAAGTAGTTAATGAGTTAATCACTCCAGTCCAAACTCTTGATCCTTTTAAGAAGAGCTGAATACAAATGAACATTTCCACCCTGGAAGATGGCAGTCAGAGGATGTGGGACTATTGATGGTCTTTATTCTTTTTTTTTTTTTTTGTCTTTTTTGGAACTGGGGGTCGAACCCAGGGCTTTGCAAATGCAAGGCAGACCCTTTGCCACTGAGCTACATCCCAGCCCTTGATGGCCTTTAAACCTGAAAAGACCCTGAATGATTCTGTTTTGACTTTGATTCTCTCAGGAGCTGATCCTCGAGGATTTGAGAGCATGCAGTTTATTGAGTAGTGATCTCAGAAAACACCAGCTGGATAGTGGGAAAATGAAATAAGGAAAGCGTTATGATTGAAGTGTGTCCCCCTATCCAAAATTCATATGTTGAAGTCCTAACTCACATGATACTTCAGAATGTAACCTTATTTGGAAAATGGGTCCTTGTAGATTTAATTATGTAAGTTATGATGAGGTCATTCTGGAATAGGATGGATCCCTAATCCAATATGATTAGTGGCATTATTAAAAATGGAAATTTAGGCAGAAACAGACACACAAGGAGAATACTGTGTGAAGACAAAGTCAGAGATCAGAATAATACTTCTATAAGACAAGCCAGGCCATAAATGTCCATAAAACCATCAGAAAGTTATGAGGTATAGAAGAGACCCTTTCCTCAGAGACCTCAGAATGAACCCACTGTACTGGACATCCTGATCTCTGACTTCCATCCTCCAGAATTGTGAGACAATAAGTTTCTGTGGTTTAAAGTCACCTAGTCTGTGGTACTTTGTTATAGCATCTTAGTAAACTAACACAAGGGAAAGTGCCCATAAAGGATATGTCATCTTAATTTTACTGGAGAACTCAGGCGGACAGCATAGAACGTACACCTCAAAATTATTCTTCCACACACAACAATAAAAAAACAAGTAACGCAATATGAAAATGGGCAAAGTTTTGAAAAGATATTTCTCCAAAGAAGATACACAAATGGCTAGTAAGTACAAGAAAAGATTCTTAACTTCATTTGTCATTAGGGAAATGCAAATCAAAACCACAGTCAGATATCACTTTACATCCACTATGATGGCTGTAATTTTAAAAGATGATCCAAAAAAACAATGGTAATACATTAGTGAGGGTATGGAGGAACTGGAATGCACCTTCACTTCAGGTAGTAATGAAAATGGTGTAGCTTTCTTGGAAAACAGTTTTCTAGTTCTCAAAAAGTTAAACAGGGAGTTAGTTATCTTAAGACTCAACAATTCCACTCCTAAGTATTACATACCCAAGAGAAATGGAAAACTATGTCCACACAAAAACTTGTACCTGAATGTTCATAGCATTATTCATAATAGTCGAAAGTGGGGAAAAAAATAAACAAGTACTTTTTAATCAACTGATGAATGAATAAACAAAATGTGGTCTACCCATTTGGTAAAACATTATACAAAGGAATGAATTACTGATATATGCTACAACATGAGTGAGTGTTGAAAACAGTATCTTAAGTAAAATAAGCCAATCACAAAAGGGTAGATATTACATGATTCAATGTATATGAAATGTCCAGAATAGGCACATCCATAAAGACAAAACAGATGAGTGGTTGCTAGGGGCAGATCAGGTGCTTACTAATGGGTACTGGATTTATTTATTTATTTTGACTGTTCTAGAATTAGATGGAGGTAATGGTTGCAAAACTGTGAATATATAAAAACCACTAAGTTGAGTTGAGTACTGTATGTGTGTGTGGTACTGGGGATCAAATCCAGGCCCTCATTAGCAAGCACTCTACCACTGAGCCATTTCCCTAACTACTGAACTGAACACTTTGAAAGTGAATTTTATAGTATGTGAATTTTATCTCAATTTAAAAAATAAGAGAGATACAAACATTTTTAAAAATTATCTTACCTAGAGAGAAGGATTTAGGTAGCCCAGAGAGAGTTTTCAGCAAAAATTTGCAAGTTCTGGCACTGGGAAGTTGGGCCCAGATATTTTCAGAAGCTGTTAATTACAAAAGTGTGAAAAGTTCTCTATGGCTCCTGGGCAAATGCTGCTTCTCTTCTGAGGTTAGATAATATTGCTTTCTTGCTGCTCTATCCTCAGGAAATCAAAAGTATATTCTAAACTTAAAAGTTGAAGCATCATATATGAAGGGCTTCTCATGAAATGTAGAATTCAATTCAGATTGAGATTACCACAGTCATCCTAAATGCAAAGAGTGGAAATCAACTCTGGCCAGTATGGCTATAACATAAAAGATGAATGATGGCACTTGTTGGTGAGGATGTGGAATTTATTGTAAACATTTGAGTGACTCTAAGACTTATGGGAAATCAGGCCCAAACGGTGGGAAGTAACAAGGGAAGCTGCATTGTCAGAGCAAAATTCAAAGTCACAGCACGGGAACTATTTGTCAAGGACACTGTGGCTTCCAAGGCAAACACTTTCTGTAGTGCAGGCTTGACATGGGTAAGTTCCAGCACTTTTTTAGAGGGAGCCAGGATGAGGCAGATTTTTATATCCAGGGCTACCTGAATCCAAACTTACACTCTTCCTTATGTGAGTTTGCTATTTCTTTATAAGTAAAATGGATATGCAATGGCAGAAATATAACTGTGAATAATGATGCCTCAAGGGATTTGGACAGTGTCCCTAAGTACCAGATGCAATTTAAGTGTCATTATTATTAAATGCTGTCATAGTCTGCAATCATATCTGTGTCTCAAACAACTAATTGCCGTGGTTGCCAGGCAATTCTATTTGCTAGGCACAAGTGTTCCATGCTGAGCAGGTAAATGATTCACACTGCAAAGCCGGACTCCTCAAATTTCAGCCATTCCTCTCTGGTTCTGTTCTGTCTGCCTCCACTTCTGAAGGCTTTTCTTTGTTTTCACCACATGGTTCTGTTTTGTCATTGAATCCTCCTCATTTTCAGTCAACTTTGTCAAAAAAATTTTAATGTTAAACTGCTCTAGAACAGCAGCTCTCACACGTTTTGGTTTCAGGACACCTTCACTACTCTTTGTTTTTTAAAAATTTGTGCTAATTAGTGTACCTTTTCTCCCTCATCCCAACATGACAGTAGAATGCATTTTGACACATCATAAATGGAATATAACTTCTCATTCATCTGATTGTACATGATATAGTGTTATACTGGTCATGAAATCATTGCGTAGGGTAATAATATTTGATTCATTCTACTATCCTTCCTACCTGATACCCCCTCCCTCCATTTACTCCCCTTTGTCTAGTCTAAAATACCTCTGTTTTCCACTGCCCCCACCATTGTGAATTAGCATCCACATATCAGAGAAAACATTTGACCTTTGGCTGTTTGGGATTGGCTTAGTTGGATTACCATAATATTCTTCATTTCCATTCATTTACTGGCAAATGCCATAATTTCATTCTTCTTTAAGGCTGAGTAATATTCCACTGTGTACATATACCACAGTTTCTTTATTTATCTGTTGAAATGCACCTAGGTTGGTTCCATAATTTAGCTATTGTGAATTGAGCTGCTATAAACATTGATGTGGCTGTGTCACTGTAGTATGCTGTTTTTAAGTCCTTTGTGTATAAACCTAAGAGTGGGATGACTGAGTGAAGGGGTGGTTCCATTCCAAGTTTTCTGAGGAATCTTCATACTGCTTTCCAGTGTTTGCACCAATTTGCAGTCCCACCAGAAAGGTGTGAGTGTACCTTTTCTCCCTCATCCCAACATTTATTGTTTCTTGTATTCTTTATGATTGCCATTCTGACTGGAGTGAGATGGAATCTCTGGGTAATTTTGATTTGCATTTCTCTAATTGCTAGAAATGCTGAACATTTTTTCATGTATTGTTGATTGATTGTGGTTCTTCTGTGAAGTATCTGTTCAGTTCCTTTGCCCATTTATCGATTGGGTTATTTGTTTTATTGCTATTAAGTTTTTTGAGTTCTTTATATATCCTGAAGATTTATGCTCTGAGGTGCATGTGGTAAAGATTTTTTCCCATTCTTTAGGTTCTCTCTTCACATTATTGTTTCCTTTGCTGTGAAGGTGTTTTTTAGTTTGATTTCATCCTATTTATTGATTCTTGATTTGACTTCTTGTGCTTTGAGAATCTTGTTAAGGAAGTCAGTTCCTAAGCCAACATGGTGGAGATTTGGGCCTACTTTTTCTAATACTAGGTGCAGGGTCTCTGTTCTAATACCTGTCTTTGATCCACTTTGAGTTGATTTTTGTGCAGGGTGAGAGATAGGGGTTTAATTTCATTTTGCTACATATGGATTTCCAGTTTTCCCAGCACCATTTGTTGAAGAAGCTATCTTTTCTCTAAAGTACATTTTTGGCGCCTTTGTCTAGTGCGAGATAACTTTATTCATGTGGGTTTGTCTCTGTATCTTCTATTCTGTACCTTTGGTCTATGTATCTGTTTCGGAGTCAATACTGTTTTTGTTACTATGGCTCTGTAGTATAATTTAAAGTCTGGTATTGTGATGTCTTCTGCTTCACTCTTCTTGCTAAGTATTGCTTTGGCTATTCTGGGTCTTTTATTTTTCCAGATGAATTTCATGATTGCTTTTTCTATTTTTATGAAGAATGTCATTGAGATTTTAATAAGAACTGCATTCAATTTGTATAAGGCTTTTGGGAGTATGGCCATTCTGACAACGTTAATTCTGTCTATCCAAGAGTATGGGAGATCTGTCCATCTTGTAAGGTCTTCTTCAATTTCTTTCTTTAGTGTTCTGTAATTTTCATTGTAGAGGTCTTTCACTTCTTTCTTAGATTGATACCCAGTATTTTTTTTAAGTTATTGTGAATGGGGTAGTTTTCCTAATTTCCCTTTCAGTGTATTCATTACTGATGTATAGGAACACATTTGATTTATGGGTGTTAATTTTATATCCTGCTACTTGCTGAATTCATTTATGAGTTTTAGAAGTCTTTTGGTGGAATTTTTGGATCTTCTAAATATACAATCATGTCATCAGTGAATAGTAATAGTTTGAGTTCTTCTTTTCCTAGTGTATCCCTTTAATTTCTTCTTCTGTCTAATTGCTCTGGCTAGAGTTTCAAGGACAATGTTGAGCAAAAGTGGTGAAAGAGGCCATAAAACAAGGGTCTTCTTCCCAATCTTGGAGGGAATACTTTCAATTTTTCTCTACTTAAAATGATGTCGGCCTTGGGTTTAGCATAGATAGCTTTTACAATGTTGAGGTATGTTCCTACTATCCCTAGTTTTTCTAGTGTTTTGAACATGAAGAGGTGCTGTATTTTTTTATTTTATTTATTTATTTTTTTGGTACTAGGGATTGAACCCAGGGGCACTCCACCACTGAGCCACATCCCCAGCCCTATTTTGTATTTTATTTAGAGACAGGGTCTCACTGAGTTGCTTAGGGCCTCGCTAAGTTGCTGAGGCTGATTTTGAACTGGCGATCCTCCCACCTCAGCCTCCCAAGTGCTGGGATTACAGGCATGTGCCACTACGCCCAGTGAGGTGCTGTATTTTATCAAATGCTTTCTCTGCATCTGTTGAGATAATAATATGATTCTTGTCTTTAAGTCTATTGATGTGATGTATTATGTTTATTGATTTTCTTATGTTGAACCAAACTTGTATCCCTAGAATGAACCCCACTTGATTATGGTGCACTATCTTTTAAATATGTTTTTATATGCAATTTGCCAGAATTTTATTGAGAATTTTTGCATCTATGTTCATCAGGGACATTGGTCTGAAGTTTTCTTTTCTTTGTGTGTCTTTGTCTTGTTTAGATATCAGGGTGATACTAGCCTCATAGAATGAATTTGGAAGAGTCCCTCCTTTTCTATTTCATGGAATAATTTGAGGAGTATTGGTGTAAGTTCTTTGAACGCCTTGTGGAATTTGGCTGAGAATCTGTCTGGGCTGAGAATCTTTCCTGGGCTTTTCTTGGTTGGTAGACCTTTGATGGTGTCTTCTATTTCATTGCTTGAAATTGATGTGTTTAAATTTTGCATATCCTCCTGCTTCAGTTTGGGTAGATCATGTATCTCTAGAAATTTGAGGATGTCTTTGAGATTTTCTATTTTATTGGAGTATAAATTTTCAAAATAGTTTTTGATTATCTTCTGTATTTCAGTAGTGTCCATTGTGGTATTTTCTTTTTCATCATGAATTTTAGTAATTTGAGTTTTTCTTTCTCTTTTTCTTCATGAGCATGGCTAAGGCTTTATCAGTTTTATTTAATTTTTCAAAGAATCAACTTTTTGTTATGTAAAGTTTTTGAATTATTTCTTTTGCTTCAATTTCATTGATTTCAGCACTGATTTTAATTATTTCCTGTCTTCTATTACTTTGGGTGTTGATTTGTTCTTCTTTTTCTAGGGTTTTGAGGTGTAATGTTAGGTCTTTTATTTGTTGACTTTCTCTTCTTTTAATGAATAGGCTCAATGCAATGTACTTTCCTCTTAGCACTGCCTTCATGGTGTCTCACAGATTTTGATATGTTGTATTGCTGTTCTCATTTACCTCTAAGTATTTTTTATTTCATCCCTGATTTCTTCTGTTATCCATTCATCATTTAATAGCATATTATTTACTCTCCAGGTGTTAGCTTACATTTTTAATTCTATTGTTGATTTCTAATTTCATTCCATAATGATTTGATAGGATACAGGGTAGTATCTATTTTTTTGTATTTGCTTAGAGTTGCTTTATGGCATAAGATATGGTCCATTTTAGAGAATGATCCATGTGCTACTGAGATGAAAGTGTATTCACTCATTGATGGATGAAATATTCTATATATGTCTGTTAAGTCTAAATTATTGATTATATTATTTAGTTCTGTAGTTTCTTTGTTTAGTTTTTGCTTGGAAGATCTATTCAATAGTGAGAGAGGTGTGTTAAAGTCACCCAGTATTATTGTGTTGTGGTCTATTTGATTCTTGAAATTGAGAAGGATTTGTTTCATGTACGTAGATGCTCCATAGTTTGGGGCGTATATATTTACAATTGTTATGTCTTATTGATGTATAATTCCCTTAAGCAGTATGAAATGTCCTTCTTTGTCTCTTCTGATTAACTTTGGATTGAAATCAACTTCATCTGATATGAGGATAAAAACTCCTGCTTGTTTATGTGATCTGTGTGAGTGGCATGTTTTTTTCCATCCTTTCACTTCAGTCTGTGCATGTCTTTGCCTATGAGATAAGTCTCTTGGAGGCAGCATATTTGTGGGTCTTATTTTTTAAATCCAATCTGCCAATCTGTGTCTTTCGATTGATGAGTTTAGGCCATTAATGTTCAAGGTTATTATTGAGACATGATTTGTGTTCCCGGTCATTTTGGTTTATTTCTGGTTTTTAATTTGAATTAGTGTCTCCTTTGATTAATTATTCCTTTAGTATAGTTCCTCCCTTTGCTGGTGGTTTTCATTTTCTTTTTCATTTCATCTTCATGGAATATTTTATTGAGAATATTCTGAAGTGCAGTTTTTCAGCAATTTCTTTTAATATTTGTTTATCATGTAAGGTTATTATTTCATTGTCAAATCTGAAACTTAATTTGCTGGATATAGGATTCTTGGTTGGCATTCATTTTCTTTCAGAGCTTGGTATATGTTATTCCAGGACCTATAATGGACCTACTACTAGCTTTGAGGGTCTGAGTTGAGAAATCAGCTGAAATCCATATTGGTTTCCCCCTACATATAATCTGATATTTTTCTCTTGCAGCGTTTAAAATTCTATCCTTATTCTATATGCTTGGCATTTTCATTTTCATGTGCCTTGATGTGGGTCTGTTGTAATTTTGCACATTTGGGGTCCTGTAAGCCAGGATTTGATTTTCATGTAATTCTTTAGTTTTGGGGAAATTTTCTGATATTATTTCATCGAAAAGATTGTGCATTCCTTTGGTTTATATCTCTACGTCTTCATCTGTCCTGATAAATCTTAAATTTGGTCTTTTCATGTTATCCCATAATTCTTAGAAGTTCTAATCATGGTTTCTTAACATCTTTTCTCTGTAGTAAACTGTATTTTCTAGATTATATATTTTGTCTTCATTGCCTGAGTTTCTGTATTCTAAGTGGTCTAGTCTGTTGGTGATGCCTTCTATTGAATTTTTAATTTGGTTTATTATTTCCTTCACTTCAAGGATATCCAAAATCTCTCTTTACTGAAGTGATCTTTTGCTACCTGTATTGCCCTCTTACGTCATCCATTTACTTCACAGATAGGTACATTCTAAATTCCTTTTCTGACATTGTTTCCACTGTGGTGTGTTAATGGGTTCTGTTATTGGAGTATCTTGGTTTGTTTGGGGGCAATTTGTTCCCTTCCTTTTAATGTTGTTTGTGTGTCTACCCATCTAACAGTATGGATCTGAGGTGGTAGAGTTTCTACTCTGTGGACGTATAGTGTCCCTGAAGCTTTCCAGTACCTCGCTGTTTAGGGGGAGACAAATAACAACAACCAATGCAGACAATTTCTTTTTCTTTTTTTCTTTTTTTTTTTCTTTTTTTTTTTTTTTTTTGGCAGTGCTGGGGATTGAACCCAGTGCCTTTTGCTTGTGAGGCAAGCACTCTACCAACTGAGCTATATACCCACCCCCCAATGCAAACAATTTATAGCATTAAACCAAATAGTTCCTACTATGATATCTACAGTATTAATTATCACAATAAACAGAAATGATATGCTCAGTTATTGCTTGTAATAAAAATAGCAAGTTTGCAAAGGGTTTACATTTTCAAATGATTTGGATGAATGTCTCCCAAAGGTCCATGTGTTAAAGGCTGGGTCCCCAGAGTGATAGAATTGGAAGGTGCTGTGGACTCTTAGGGGGTGGGACATTACAGAGGTCCTTAGGTCATTGAGGATGTGCCTTTTCAAGGAATTGTGGGACCCCTCTGGGCTTCTTTCTCTTCCTCTCTCTGCTTCCTGCTCATGATGTAAATGGTTTGCTCCACTACATGCTCCTGTCACAACGTGCCACCCTCATCAGAGACCCAGAGCAATGGGGCCACCCTATATGGCACTGGAACTCCATAACCATGAGATGAAATAAATCTTTTCTCCTTTTCAAGTTCATTGCCTTAGGTATTTCATTATAGTAATACAAAACTGACTAGCACACTCATTGTTTTAATTTGCAACTCCCTAATGATCTATGAGGAACATTTTTCCACATGCTTATTTGCCATCTGTATGTTTTCTTTATTAGGGTGTCCATATTTTGCCCATTTTAAAATTGGGTTTCTTTGCTTACTATTGAGTTTTAAGAGTTCTTTGTATATTTTGCACACAGGTCCTTTATCAGATGGTGCTTGGCAAACATTTTCTCCCAGTCTGTGGCTTGCATTTTCATTCTCTTAAGAGTGTCTTTTTCAGAGAGAATTTTTTTTTCTTTTTTGTTTGTGTTAGGGATTGAACCCAGAGGTACTTAACCACTGAACCACATTCCAGCCCTTTTTTATATTTTATTTAGTGACAGGGTCTCCCTGAGTTGCTTAGGACGTTGCTAAGTTGCTGAGGCTGGCTTTGAATGGAAATCCTTCTGTTTCAGCCTCCCCAGCTGCTGGGATTACAGCCATGTGCCACTGCACCAGGGGAGCAAGAGTTTTTAATATTGATGAAATCTATATGTTATGTTTAAATATAAGGAGTCTCCAAAAGGCTCATTTGTGAGACAATGCCAGAAAGTTTAGAAGTGAGATGATTGGTTTTTAAGAGCTTTAACCTAATCAGTGCATTGATAGGGTTCTGCGTGGTAACTGTAGGTAACTAGGATGTGGCTGGAGAGGTAGGTCAGTGGGGTTGTGACTTTGGGGTATATATTTTGTCCCTGGTAAGTGGAATGCACTCTCTCTGCTTCCTGGTGCTGTTTTGAACTGCTTTCCTCCACCACACCCTCTGCCATGATGTTCTGCCTCATCTTGGGCCCAGAGCAATGCAGTTGGTAGTCTATGGACTGAGACCTCTGACACTGAACATCAAATAAATTTTCCTCCTCTAAAAATTTTTCCTGTCAGGGCTGTTGGTCACACAGGTGAAAAAGCTGACTAAAACACCACCTTATCAATATATTCTTCAGGGGATTATACTTTTACTCTTGTTTTTAAAAATCCATTGCCAAATCTGAGGTTCAGGCTGACTACAAAACCAAAAACACTGGCTGGGTGTGATGATGCATACCTGTAATTCCAGTGACTCAGGAGGCTGAGGCAGGAGGATTCCAGTTCAAGGCCAGCCTTGGCAATTAATGAGATACTGTCTCAATATATAAAAAGGGCTGGGGATGTGTGGCTCAGTGGTAGAGCACTGCTGGGTTCAATCTTCAGTACTGAAGCAAAATAAAACACTGAATTGTGAGTGACCTACTGCAGAGAATTATTGTTACAAAGATCAAGATGGTCTACACCATCCAAAGTTCCTCCATTCTTCTTTTGTCCACACCCCCCTCATTTTGTATCATCATCCACTTATCAGAGAAAGCATTTGGACTTTGGTTTTTTGGGCTTGGCTTATTTTACTTAGCATGATATTCTCCAATTCCACCCATTTACCAGCAAATGCCATAATTTTATTCTTCTTTATGGCTGAGTAATCTTTCATTGTGTATATATACCACAGTTTCTTTATCCATTCATCAGTTGAAGGGCATCTAGGTTGGTTCCACAATCTAGCTACTGTGAATTGAGCAGCTATGAACATTGATGTGGCTGCATCACTGTAGTGTGCTGATTTTAAGTCCTTTGGGTATAAACTGAGGAGTGGGATAGCTGGGTCAAATGGTGGGTCCATTCCAAGCTTTTTTTTTTTTTGTGGTGTTGGGGCTTGAACCCAGGGCCTTATGCTTGCAAGGCAAGCACTCTACCAACTGAGCTATATCCCCAGCCCCATTCCAAGTTTTTTGAGGAATCTCCATTCTGATTTGCAGAGTGACTGCATCAATTTGCAACTCCACTGGCAATGTATGAGTGTACCTTTTTCCCCACATCCTCACCAAAACTTATTATTGTTTGTGTTCCTGATAATAGCCATTCTAATTGGAGTTAGATGAAATCTTAGTTTTAATATGCATTTTTCTAATTACTAGAAATGATGAGCACTTCTTCATATATTTGTTGATCACCTGTATATCTTCTTCTGTAAAGTGTCTGTCCAGTTCCTTAGCCAATTTATTGAATAAGGTTGGTTGTATTTTTGGTGTAAAGTTTTTTAAGTTCTTTATAAATTTTGGAGATCAGTGCTCTGTCTGAAGTGTGTGTGGAAAACATTTTTTCCCACTCTGTAGGCTCTCTTTTCACATTCTTGATTGTTTTCTTTGCTCAGAAAAAGCTTTTTAGTTTGAATGCATCCCGTTTATTGATTCTTCCTTTTATTTCTTGTGCTTTCGGAGTCTTGTTAAGGAAGTCTGGTCCTAAGCCAACGTGATGAAGATTCAGGCCTACTTTTTCTTCTATTTGGTGAAGGATTTCAGGTCTAATTCCTAGATCCTTGATCCATTTTGAGTTGAGTTTTAGTACAGGGTGAGAGATAGGAGTTTAATTTCATTTTATTGCATATGGATTTCCAGTTTTGCCAGCACCATTTGTTGAAGACACTCTCTTTTATCCATTGCATGTTTTTGGCACCTTTGTCTAGTCTGAGAAGAATGGAGGAACTTTGGATGGTGTAGAGGAAAATGGGATGGCAGTGGGTGGGGGAAGAAAAGATAGTAGACTGAGACAAACAGTATTACCCTATGTATATGTAAGATTACATGAATCGCGTAAAAAAAAAATTCTGGCTTCTTTCAAGAAAAAAAAAAAATCATGGCTAAAGGAAAGACATGGCAGAGGAAAGTTGCTCACTTCATAGCTTCTGGAAATAGAGAGTGGGACCAAGGAAAAGATAGACCCTTCCAGGGCAAATCCCCAGTGACGTACTTTCTCCAACTAGGTCCCACCACTTAGTAGTCCATTTGGTTATCAATGGATTAATCCACTGATGAGGTCAAAGCCCTCAGTGACCCAATCATTGCCTAAAAGAAAATTGCTTCACTTGAGACCTTGCTTTTAACACATGAGCTTTGTGGGGAATATTACAGATCTAAACCATTAAAAACTGTATTCTCTGTATAATATCCTTATTCTTTGGAAATGCACACTAAAATTCTAAGTTATAAAGAATGGCATGAGGTATGCAACTTTGGGAAATTGGGACATGCAGTCTCCAAATATGAAGGTTTGTAGAGCTGAAGATAATTAAGAAGCAGATATATAAAAGCTCCCTGCCCTCCCCCAAAGGCCTAAAAAGCAGTACACAGATTTATAGGACAAAAGGTATCTGGCCCCACCCAAACCCCTCTAGCAAGAGAAAAAAAAAATTAACACCTAAGGACAACTTTGGAATCTTATGGGCCTGGAACTGGTACCAGAAAATCTGCATTAACAAGTTTTACTAACTGCTCTTTATATGCCACTTGTTTGCCTTTTCCCATTTATGCCCCTACAAACCCAAAGTTCTTTACTGCTGTCTTGTCATTTAAGTGTTTGCTGATCTTTTCTAATAATGCTGCATACACTGAAACTCAGAGCCTTCATTTCCAGGGTATCTTCCAAGTTTATGTGAATATATTTCACATATGTTAATAAAATTTGTTTTCCTCTTAAAAAAAAAGATCAAGATGGATATTTAAACCTTAAATTTATTCAAAGCATAAAATTTGATTCAAATAATTTTTTTTCCCATTCAAGCACTTCTGGAGAGGTAGCTTCTCTTTGTTTCTTCTATTTCAGGGCCATCACTTCAAGCCATCTGTGCAGGATGTGAGAGCTTTAAGAAGTTTGGCACCTCTGATTTTCATTCTGCTGTCCACCTCTGCAGATCACCAGGTCCACTTCTACACTTGCCCTTTGCTGATGGTGACATTTTTCTGTTGCCTAATCCTGAATCAGCTAGCCTGTCTCAGTTCTCCAAGTTCCCAGGTTTCTGACCACTATCAAGTTTGCAGTTCTGCTGATTTCCGGCCATTAACCAAAGACAGACATATTCATTCTTTCCTTGTTCAACATTCAACAGGGCACTTGCTTTAAAATGTGGAGTATCCTATCTTCTCATGAGGATGAGTAGACTCTGCTGTTCATTTTTATTTATGTTATTCTTATGGCTAATTTGGCATATAGAAAAAAAATCAGAACTAGTTAATATTTCCAGCAAATTGTTGTTAAACTTGCTGCACTTAAAAAATGAAATGCTTAAATATTATGCTATGAAATGACAGAATATTCAACCAGAGGAAATGTAAAGACATGCATAACATATTTTTCTGGCATTTATGACCCTAGCACCCCAGGAAAATGTTCTTAAGCATACAGTTCTCCACTCAATGACATGGAAAGATGCTCCAAGTTGTGCTGTTAAGTGACAAAAAGCAACATACAGAACAGGACATAATATGTGCTTTTGATTTTAAAAGGGGAAGAGGAAGTAGTGGGAAAGGAATTCAGTGAAAATGAGAACCTACATTTGTACTTTATTGTATCTGCATAAAGAAACTGGAAAGATGCCTGTGCGGTTAGAATGGGAGGGAAAATTGGACAGAGAGATTTTTCACCTTTAAAATTTTTTGATTTTTGAAGCTTGTGAATGAAAGTTAAAAAAGAGAAAGGAGAAGAAAATGCTCTCAAAGACCCTTGAAGCAGAGAGGTCAGTGGGTTCCTGCATAGGACTGTTTCTTCCCATCTGTCTTCTGATCAGAGGTCCATCAATCAAACACTGTCCATTTCCTCCCTGTGTCTTCAGTTTCTCCAGCTTCTCTCTCCCATACACACATGCTCTCAGTCTCACCCTGAGCAAGTTCAAGTGTTTCCTGTCCTTGAGAAAAGGGGTCTCTTTTAATCCTGCTGTCTCTCAGTCACATTCTTATTTAGTCTTCCCCTTCTCAGCCAGGCTCTGGAAAGATCACACTCAGACCTCACCACTTCCCCATTCATTCGTTCTCCTCCTTGCTCCTGTCTGGCTCTTCCCAGCCTCTGATGAAACCATTTTTTGCAAGCACTAATTGACCTCTGTGAAAGTTGTCAGAGTCAAAATGAAATCACTTATATTAAGCCCTAACAAGAACAAAATACTACTACTAAATAAAGCTGGGAAGTTATGAAGGAGAGGACCTCATGCAAATATGCCTGACAATAAGAACTCTTCACTGCTGGACCGTGACCTGGGCTACAGCAATCTCACACCAAAGAAATCTCACACCAAAGATGGGCACAGTGGCCCAGGACTTGGGAAGCTGAGGCAGGAGGATTCCAAGGTTGAGACCAGCCTCAGCAATTTGTGAGACCCTGTCCCTAAGTAAAAAAATAAAAAGGGCTGGGAAGGCAGCTCAGTGGTAAAGTGCCTCTGGGTTCAATCCCTACTACACAAAAAACAAGCACACAATACCCCCAAACAACAACAACAAAAAGCTTCAGCAAAGATATCTGGCCAGGCAGCTAGCTATCTGTTCAGTCTCTGATTGATAAGCTCCTTGTTATTGATACTTGAATGCCCTTGTTATTGGTGTTAACCTGGTGGCCAAGATTATTGTATCAAAATAACTTATGTCATCTTCTTCATTTGCCGTTAGAAACCTCTCCTTGGCTCTGCCTCTTTGAACGGGCATGTGGACTCCCAGGCAATGCTCTGTTAGTCCCCTCCCCCCGCCCCCAACTGAGCAATCTTTGGAGAACTTTTCTTTATCTACTCTAGCTGACACTCTATGATTGCACAGCCCAGTGCACTTGCTGCTGTGTTTGGCTCCACTATGGTGACCTCGTCCTTGACCCCTTCTCCTTTGCCCTCAGTGTCCACCACCTTCCTTGCTTTTACCTCCTGGAACATTTCCTTCTAGCCTCCAGGGGGATTCCTATGCCTCTGCCTGCTCTCGAATGGTGACATCCTGGTACAGCCTTGGCTCACTGGTTTCTCTCCATCAGCTTCTGTTGATAATCTCACTCAGTTTCATGGCTTTATCCCCCAGCTGAAGGTTAATCTGATGACTCCAAAACTGTGAGTTCTAATTTTCTCCCTTCCCCTAAACTGCACATCATTATATCAATGACCTGCTGGACATTTCCATTTGGATGTCCCATTTCACATACAACATGCTCAAAGCTCAATGATCTTGCCCCTCCTTTCAAACTAGATGCTTTTCTAAAGTCCCAGAGTTTTTTAAAAAATATTTTTAGTTATAGATTGACACGATGGCTTTATTTTATTTATTTATTTTTATGTGGTGCTGAGGATTGAACCCAGTACCTCACATGTGCTTGGTGAGTGTTCCACCTCTGAGCCCCAGCCCAGCCCCTAAAGTCCCAACGTTTTTATTTTGGCTTTTCTAGTTGCTCAGGCCAGGAATCCAGAATAATCTTGGACTCTGTCATCTCTCTTTCCACAGTCCATCTGTGCATCCTTCATCTTCTTAGACATTTCTACATCTACCCCTCCCAATCCCTCATACCACCAGCCTCATCCTGAGACTAATGGCTTGAGCTAATTGGGAAGCAGGATGGCAGAGCCAAGAGGCTTTTAAAAAATACTTCAGCAAATTAGAGAAATGCAAATCAAAACTGCTCTAAGATTTTATCTCACTCCACTCAGAACAACAATTATCAAGAATACAAGCAATAGGGCTGGGGATATAGCTCAGTTGGTAGGGTGCTTGCCTTAAGCACAAGACCCTGGGTTCAATCCCCAGCACCACAAAAAAAAAAAAAAAAAAAAAAGAAAGAAAGAAAGAAAGAAAAAAATACAAGCAATAAGTGTTGGCGAGGATGTGTGGAAAAAGATACACATACATTGTTGGTGGAACTGTAGATTAGTGAAACCACTTTGCAAAGCAGTATGGAGATTCCTCAGAAAACTTGGAATGGAACCACCATTGGACCCCAGTTATCCTACTCCTCAGTTTATACCCAAAGGACTTAAAATCAGCATATAACAGTGATGCAGCCACATTAATGTTATAGTAGCTCAATTCACAATAGCCAAACTATAGAACCAACCTAGATGCCCTTCAACAGATGAATGGATAAAGAAAATGTAGTACATATACACAATGGAATATTATTCAGCCACAAAGAAGAATAAAATGGCATTTGCAGGTAAATGGATGGAGTTAGAGAATATCATACTAAGTGAAATAAGCCAATCCCTGTTGTAAAGTGGAACAGGAGTGACCTGTTGGAGTAAGGAGGATGAGTGTGTCACACTGAGTGTGGCGCTAACACCACGCCGGGAGACCAGGTTCTCATGGACACAGGCTCAAGTTTAATGTGGAACAAACAAGCACATATAGCAGACATTCACTAATTACAAATTGCCAGTAGCTGTTAACACGCGCATGGTAAGCCCCTGATTATGCTCCTGCTAGGCTCATGATCAGACCAATTAAGGGAAGAAGAAATGCCTGAGTTCTGTGTCCTCAGGTAATCCTACAAATCCCCAAAACCAAAGGCTGAATGATTTCTCTGATAAGTGGATGATGATACATAATGGGGGGGGGGGGGGGGGAAGAATGGAGGAAGGATGGATTGTGTAGAGGGAAAAGAGAGCTGGGGAGGGGGCAGGGGGAAGGAAAGATAATGGAATGAGATAAACCCTACATACATGTGTGATTTTATGAATGGTGTGACTCTACTTCATGTACAACCAGAGAAACACAAGTTGTACCCCATTTGTGTACAATGAATCAAAATATTAAAAATCTATCACTGTCAAAAAAGTTAATAAGTTAAAATAAGTAAATAAATAGAAGTTTTAAAAAATGCTTCTGAGAAAGAATGAATAGAATTTGGTAACTAATATATTTGTGGAACTAAAAATGATTGAGTATCTAGCTGAGTTGATTGTGACTTGAGGTCAGTAAGTAAAGCAGCCCTGCAGGGATGGAGATTAAAGTTCCATTTGGGACATGTTGACATTGAGGTGTCTTAGAACTTAGGCCCATTGACACTGGGACAAAAGATTTAGTCACATTCAAAACCATGAAAGGGACTGTTCTTGCCTTGACAGTATTTAATGAGTACTATGGAGTTCCACCATTTGGGAAGCAAATAGAGGACAAGTGACCAACCAGGAACACTTAACTTTTTTCCACAAATACCCTATTGTCTCTCTTGGTTTTTACTCAGGATATGGCCTTGACTTGGAATATGTCCACAGATCGTCCCATTGATTGCACTGGTCCTTCAAGGTTCAAACATTACCTCAAAGCCTTTTTCAGATCCCTCAAGTGAGAGTGATTTCCTCTGACTTTAAAAATTCCCAAAGCACCTTGTGTCTCGGTCTTTTATTGTCTCAGGTCAGATTATGCCCTTGAACTATAGGTATTTGTGTGCTAGGCTTGTGGCTCCTCTTTCATGTGAGCTTCTTCACAGCTGCAGCATTCACACAGCACAAGGGTCTACACACAGAAGGCACTCAGCAAATTCCAGTCAATGTGAACTCACATTGAAGATCAGAAATCTTAGTAGGAATTGAGGCACAATGGTTCGTTAGTTCTCTGGAAATTATTCTTCTAGGCAGGAATACACCCTCAATGGTGTATGGACAACAGTGTCCCTGTCCCTCATGACCATGTTGATCAGGGAGATGAGGAAATGCAGTTGTACCTGGGGGCTCAGTTGGAACCCCACGGTCACCTACTAGTTCTCTCTCCCATCCAGGAAGTGGATAATAATCTGTGCACAAGTAATTAAGGAACTTCTGTATACAATATGAATCTCACCATGTTGAAAAGTCACAATGGGGCTGGGGTTGTGGCTCAGAGGTAGAGTGCTTGTCTTGCATGTGTGAGGCACTGGGTTTGATCCTCAGCACCACATAAAAAGAAATAAATTAATTAAAAAGTTATAAAAATAAAAAAAGAAAACCCACAATGTTCAAAAGAATGCAAAAGGGTACTTACTATGATCTCATTTACCTGAAGTTCAAAGACAGGCAAATCTAATACATGGTGTCAAAAAAAAGGGATGTGGTAGGAAGGAGTCAGGAGACTGGGGAGCAGGGGTTTTCTAGGTTCTGCTTCCCAACCTGATAGTTATGTGGATGTGTTCACTTTGTGATAATTCAGAGCCATACAATTTATTATTTGTGCACTTTTCTTGGGTATGGTAGACTTATTTTAAAAGTTTATGTTAAAAAATTATCCGTGTATGTGTCATATCCTAAAATGATGACAGTGGAAGGCTGGGGATGTAGCTCAGCGGTAGAGCACTTGTCTGGCATGCATGAGGCCCTGGGATCAATCCCCGGCACTGCAAAAAACAAAACAAAACAAAAACAGTGGAAAACAAAAATCAATTAGATGTTTCATAGGCTTAATTTTGAACTTCTGTAAATGTTTTAATGAAACAGGGTTGGCACCACACAAACATTAATTAATATTTCTTGATTAATTGTCCAATTAAGCTGTGCTAGCAGAACATGAAAAGGCAACAGGAAGTTAGTCGCAGACCACATTAGAGCAGACTCCCCTCTTTAACTGGTGATTTCTGGCTGCCCCATCCTGCAGGGAGAGCTTATGTTGCAACAGGCAGGGTCTAGCTTTATATTACAAATCTGTTTGGGAAAATAAAAGATTCCCATACTTATATGTTGTTTCCAGAAAAAACAGGCAACAGGAAAGAATTGTTGTTAGCAGCATAGAACAATGTCTTGTGCTGCTTCCTCATTGTAATGTGGTGGGGGAGGGTTTGGGTAGGATAAACTAAATGAACATCCTGAAATTATGATTTATTTTGCACAGGTTTAACTTTAACCAAGATAAACAGAAGACTTTTAGGAGGCAAATGGAATGCTTATTTGATATTGCTCCATATGTTAAGACTCTGGGCTGGAAGTTTCTAAAACAAAATGGCCTAAGGAGTTACTTTGTTACTTTCCTTTCTACTCCTACAATTAAAATGAGAATTTGGATTTGTAAACTCCGGGAGGGCAATATTCCCAGTTTTGGAGAGCATTCCTATCAATGATAAAAAGGAAACGGAATAAAAGTACTGGCAGCTGTAAAAACCCCTCCTTGTTGGGTAAGCGCTATCTCCTGGTCTTCTCTTGCTGCTCCCGCATGGTCCCTCTTTCTCAGAGCCCACCACACTTTACATTTTCCATGGCTTTGTACTTGGTGTATCTGAACCCTATCAGGCTGGCAGGAATTAGCTCTTACGGTAGAAGATGCTGCTGTTCCTGCTTGGTGTTCACTTGCTGCATATGTAGGCTCCTGGTCATCCTTCCCTGGACTGTTGTCTGGAGACAAGTTTCTCGTGTTCTACTCTTCATTGTTTAGAACATAGTAGAGGCAAAATAAATGCTAGCTGAATGAAGCACAGAAGGGATGGTGAATCTGGTCTCCCAGTTTCAAGATGACTCAGTCCCTGAGTTACTGCAGAAAACAGTAATTGACTCTTAAAAAAAGCAGTCTGTTCTATACTGGGAGCCTAAATGGCAGTCCTTTGTCCCTACTATGGTGGATTAAGAATGCAAAGGTGACAAAGGCACTGAAAATTTGAACTTATTTGCCAGGAGTAGTTTCCCTCCTATTGTGTAAAATTGTGACTTGGCATCAATGGAACCTTCAGAACAAATATTCCATGCTCTCTCCAATATTATTTAACAGGTAACTTTGGTTGGAAACTGAGGGAAGCAGAAGACATTTTCAGGGTTCTTGCATATGTGTCTTTCTTTTTTTTTATTTTGACGCAGGATCTCCCTGTGTTACCCAGGCTGATCTGGAGCTCCCAGGCTCAAGCAATTTTCTTGCCTCAGCCTCCCAAGTAGCTGGGACTACAGGCATGCACAGCCATGACTTTTGCATATTATTTTAAGTAACAAAATTTCTAACCAATCCTTTGGAAGGAGATTAAGTTGAGGGTGAAATGAAACGTGAGGTAGAAGAAAGTGTGGGAATTTGAAAAGTGGAGAATTCTGAGGGTTTTTTTTTAAATTAAAGACCAATGAGAAAGAAAGCTTTCAAGAAAAAGGTTTTGATTTTGTAAATCTGTGGAGTATTTGCAATTCGAGAGTAATGATGGAGCAATCTGCTTGTTTTGTATAGCATCCGATGGTTCTTTAGTCATGAAATCTGTTAGATATTGCAGGTTAATGCAGACCAGTTTTATGCACTCAGTGTTCTTGTCCTCAGTTGTAGACTAATTTTCTTGTTACTGATCTTTTTTTTTCCTTTGAAGGAAATATATAATTCCAAAAGGTGAACATATATATTTGAAGATGTGAAATAAAACTTTCCTTTTAATCCCCTTGCTGATCATCAAATACATTATAAAGTGAAATATGTAGTCCATAACATTTTGTATATTGTATTTTGTATACACTTAGTCTAAGGTTAGTCTGAGTTTACATTTTGAAGCTTGAAGTTGGTGAGCAGAAATATAATTTAAAACCACAAGCCAGTCAGTGATTTGTTCTTCTGGAAAAAGTTTAAGTGTTTGGTTTCCCATGATACTTTTTTTCCAGATCATCAATTTATGAATATTCTAAGATTAAGGTACACATGGTATGATCCTGTTTATTTAATCTTCTCCCATCTCAGTGAACACATGGACACACTTGTTATACACATTGGGTTTATAGAATTTAAGCATTTGTCCTTGAAGAATAAGGTTGGGGTTGTTTATTTTTACTTAGAAGTATTTTCTGATTTTTCTGTAATAAAGATGGCATCAAGGCTGCCTTGTCATCCTGATCCAGCCCTTGGCTCTGCTTTCTTCAGCAATTCAATATTGCTGTGGAGGCAATATTGCCAGTGGCATCTTTAAGCACAGATGGTCCCTAGAACTCAAGACCCAGAGGAAGTGTGGACTTTGGCCTGGCTGCAATTGGGTGCTTTTCCTCGAGGCCAGTCATCTGGAATGAATTGAGGACTGTGACAGAAGAGGGAAGAATGTTTTCCAATGCAAGGTCTTCTAGGCAAATAATGACCTGTCACCTGAATTACTTGCCAGACTTGTCTTTTCTGGCTGCACCTATTTTTTTGTTTCAGGGAATGCCAGGCTCACTCATTGTCTCTTATTTTTGCACTTCTTGCTGCACTGGTTTATTCTTTACCTGGCTAACACCAATTCATCCTTCAAGATCATGAGACTTCTTCTACATCTCTTTCCAGAGCTCTGATCTGGGCTGGACACTCATATTTCATGGTCATGTCACACATACGTCTGATGTCACTCAAACCTGTTGCAACTGATTGCATGAATACTCGTCTCTCTTACTAAACTAGCTCCTTGAGTTCTATGATTGCACAACTCTTAGCACATGGTAATGGCTTCACAAATGTTTGTTAAATGACTGGAAGATAATCTCTGTGTAGGATCCTGCCCTGCTTTTCCATTTTAAAGTTGCTACAAAAAAATCTTGACTTTTTATCTAGGAGTAAGATGTAAGATATAATCTGTCTTAAACAAAATATTATGCAACATGCATAATTTGCTGATTGGTGCTAATGAAAGACATGAGTTGTAAATAATATGAGGTATTAAATTATACTAAATTAAACATTATTGACCTTTGGAAATAATGTTATAGTACTATTTGAGACATTGGTGGAGCTGATCTTAGGTCAGGTGTTCTTATAACCTGTAGTTCACAGACCTTGAAGGGACTTTAGAATTCAGAGCATCCATGAGCATGGATGGGAAAAAGTTATTTTCACTAGACTATAATGGAAATTTAGTATTTTCTTTGATTATAAATATAGAAAACAATCCTCAGTTGAACTAGTAGTTATCTGTGATTTTGTCAATAATAGAAATTTGGTATTTTCATACCATTTTACAGCTGATGCAAAGATCTCAATATTTTATGCTACTTCAGTGTCATCCTAGTTATTAGATAACTCTTGAATCTAGTAAATGCACACGATTATTTCTGTATCAGAAAACAAATTTAATAGCTTACATTTCTATATAATTGGTTTCTTTTGTAATCCGTGCATTTCATTTTCTGCATTTATAAACATTCTAAGAGTCCATGTAGCGAAAAAAAGTTGAAAAGCCATCCTGCTCTTTATCTAATGTTACATTAAGAATAGAGATCATAGGCCTTTTTGATGATCCTAAAACTACAAACTTATGAAAAGATGTACTTTTTCATGTTTTTTAAAAATTTTCTGGATGAAAAAGTCATGTAATTAAATATCAAAGGCTGGGTTAGGCTGGAAAAAGTGGAATAAATGCATTTGGACTTATCCAAAAACTTTCAAGTAGACATTGCAGATATTGGTTTAAGAGCTTGCCAAAGAAGGCAGATCTAAATTCATTTCTTTATGCAATTACCTGCAGATACCTATGAGAATAGGATTTTAGTTACCAAAACTCTTAAGACATGCTCTGTGTGGTTGTGGGCTCCTTTCTAATGTTTGGTGACAAGGATCTGACAAAACTTCACAATTTCATTGTGGTCCAGGAAACAGATGATTCACAATTTCTTTGTGGTCCAGGAAACAGATGATTCTTATGATACTTTGATTATACAAGTGTGGGAATAGGGGACAAGGGACGTGTGTTAGTGTCAGAATCTCCAGGCTATAAGCCTCAAAACTGTCATTATCCATGGTCAAATGGAGAGAGCAGAGAATGACAACTCAGAATATTGAAGGGAAGTTTGGGAGAAGTGGTAGCCTTTGACTTCTGAGGCAGATGCACTGGGGAAAGAGGCAACAGATCTCTGGCCAGGATGCTCTTTGGTTGAGCCTGCCCAGAAGCTATGAGGTACAGTAGCCCACTGCTGTGGTCCATTTAGATCAGCCTCACAGAGCAGACAGCAGCGTATGTAGAGGGTAAGTAAGAGATATCCAGTCCATTTGGCAAATCTCGGCCACATTTTACATTATTTGATGGTCCACAGGAGTACAGGATTTTTATTCATGGCTATGTTTAGTATAGTTCTGGTATATGGTTAAGTACTCAGTATTAATGAATGAACAAAGACCTGAAATACTGCTTTAAAAGTAAATGCAAATTATTTAAAATTGCAAATTACCTACTATGCAACAGTTAGGAACTATTTACTTCCAGAGTGGATATTTAAAATGTTACTCAAATACTGGAGCACAATTTGGCAATATTCTGTATTCTATTCTGTAGATTAGGTAGATAAATACCACAAGTGTATAAACACAGTAAATCTAAGATTCCATATTCGTGAATTTGTCTAAAATTTCTGCAGTGCTTTTGCAGCCATGTGCAGAGCAGCAAAAAAATTGACTTGCCCAATGCATTTTCAGCAGAGGTTGAACAAAGCCTTCTTGTTCCAGCTGTCATCCTGTAAACAAGTGTTCTTTTGCTTTACTTAATGCCATGATTTTTCAAATTTGAGCTTTTCTGTTGGTGACTTCACTGTTTAAAATGGCCCCCAACAAATGCTGAAGTACCATCTAGTGTGTCCAATAAGGCCAGTTGGCCTAAGGCTGTGATGTGCCTTATGGAGGAAAAAGTGTCAGAAAAGCTCCTTTTCAGTCATGAAGTACAGTGCCATTGGTTGTGTGTTCAGTGTTAATGAATCAGCTATATTAAATAAAGTGTCTTTATAACAGAAAGAACAGCTAAAACAAGTTTACATATTGACTGTTTAAATAAAATGTGACCAGAGGCTTGCAAACACCAGCCCTCTATTCCCCCTATGAGCAATGGTTTAGTATTTGCTAATTCAGTGTTCAGTGACTACATAGTACATAACCACCACAAATACAAGAACAACTGTAGATGCTATCTTTCCAGTTCCTAATAAAGATTAGAAAAAAGAAAATTAAATTTGCAAAAGACATGATTTCTAGTCAGTAGCTAATTGGTACTCATGATGTAAAACCAGAAAGAGGGAGAAAACACCAAAATCCATCACCACCGCATAATTTCAATGCGATATATTAGAATTTATTACTTTCTGAATAGTATTCATCTAAATTATTCAATTAACATTGTCTAGGGCTTATATTTGAAAATTAAAGAATTCAGTGGGAGGGAAAAGAAAAAGCACCCTATTTAATATAGTAACTTTAAGAACATTCATATATGCATTATTCTTACCATCTGGACTAATCCTGTTAATTCAATACTGCTTAGTTAGGTCAGTTTATAACCACGCCACAATAAATCCTACATTATCTGAAAGTTTTGTGCTTATGCTTACAGTGGCATAGTAAATCTGAAGATATCCCCTGCTCCCTTTTATTTTAATCATCAATTCTATCGACTACTGTAAACAATTCTCCATGCTCTGGAGGATATTTAAAGTAAGCTAACAAAGACAGCCATCTATTCTGAGCACTGTAACACAGGCAGTCTTTGATTTCTATGTTTGTTTAAACTATACAACCTTGAGGAGTATAATAGAAACTAAGCTGAAATTTCAAACTCACTTTCTAACATAAGAATGACAATTCCCCTCAGGGATCACCAAATATTTATAAAACCTTGTACTAACATTCTGTAAGAATCCACACACATCAATTAAAAGCTGACCTTCCTGTCTGTCATGCTCCACATGTCTTTAAGACTAAACACAATATACATATTAGAAAAACTACAAATGGTGAGTGCCCGGGTATTACCATAGTAGTAATGGTTAACAAATTCGACTATTTATGAGAAACACTTTTGGTATCGTTTTCAATACCCCATAATAGGTATTATTGTTACTGGTGATTAAGAATCTCAGAAGCTCTAATTTTGTATATCCTTAACTATGGAAATAAAGCAATAGAGCTCTGCAAATGTGAGGGGAAAATACCCAGGCACTAAAATCAATGAACATTTGCTAAGAGAAAATCTGAAATGATTGCAGGGTTGACAGCATTGCATTAACATTGAAGAGCCACATTTCTAGCCACTTACAGGGAATACTATCAAAGAAGGAATCAAGCCATGTTTAATGGGATGTATCAATATACAGAAAAAGTATTTTTTCATAATTAGAAGACTTTAACATCTTCAAACACTTGGATCAGAAACAACCCCCCCCCCAAAAAAAAGAAAAAAAAAAAGACCTATTCCATCTACTTCAACTACAAAGCAAATTGCTGTAACTGAAGGAAAATAATTTAATATTCACTATCACTTTGAGAGTATAACTCCAAGGAATGATTATGCTCTTAAGTAAATAAGGCTCTCCTAAGTTTTGAAACATAAAACCAAATTGCAAAACTAGTTTGAAGCAATTAGAGTCCAATGGTTTTCTATGTTTTCTTTTATATCCTTTATTTTAAATTTATATTTTAGGACAGTAAATTATCTTTCACAGCAGTGCCTCCTGGTCTGATAATACAGTACCCCATTTCTGAATGTAAAGTTTTAAAATAAATCAAAATGAACATTAAGGCTTACAAACAGCTACTTTTAAGTCTGCTCTTATTTAATAAGCATCAATTTTTACTCATATTCAAATACATGGAATGTTGGCACAAAACTGAAGCTGCTGTAGAAAGATCACAGGTGTTCTGTGGGTTATCCAAACTTCCACTTCTCTAAAAACATACCCTTATATGGTCTTAATTTTACAAATTTAAGTGTTGAGAAATGTCTAAATAATAAGTAACAATTAAAATAAAATGTTTTATTTGTAAATTATATACAGAATACGTTTTACGTTACAAGGAGATG
This sequence comes from Glaucomys volans, assembly GCA_020662805.1. Taxonomy (NCBI): domain Eukaryota; kingdom Metazoa; phylum Chordata; class Mammalia; order Rodentia; family Sciuridae; genus Glaucomys; species Glaucomys volans. The sequence goes on along the minus strand of JAJEJO010049385.1, from coordinate 507,203 downwards.
GGGCAGAAGGTAGAAGAGCCATCACCTTCCGACCAATGCTCTTCACTTTCTCTACTGGAGATGACCATCTTTTTCTGAATCAAATGTACAAATCAGTTTGGATTTCCTAAGTCGGAAAAGGAGAATTTGCAGCTAAACTAGAAGTGTTGCTGCACTGTTACTAGTTGGCTTATTTCCACAAAATGCTTTTGAACCCTGCTAACTCAGAATCTTAAGAAATTTCCTGGTATAATTTTATGATGAAAAACAAAAGCAAACTATGAAGAACAAAGAGTTTATGCATTTCATCCTAAAGAAACTGTGAAATGGCTGCATAACTCTGCATAATCTGAAACGCTGCAATTTCTTTATTCCTTCTAAAGTTATTTTGATTAGTCTAACAGTAAAAAGCCATACAACTATCAAAAATGCCCTTAATCTAAATGTCATTGTGGAAAATGCATCTTTGATAACTATCAAAATGAATGAGACCTACTTACTGTAAAATTATCAAATGGATAAACTTATTAATGGCTTTAGACTGTACCAATAGTAGTACCAATATTCTATAAAATGAATAACTGCTTGGATGTCAAATACATTTCAGTAAATGGATATAAACAATGCTACAAATAAGATGTGTACATTATGATGATCAGCCAACATAGAAAATCCAACCTCTTGCCCTTATTCAGTCCCCAAATTAGTCGGATTATGATTTTTCATGTGAAGATTTAGGCATTTCTCCATCATTGTCTTCTTCTTCCTCTTCTTCACAATCCCCATCTGTTTGCTGTTCCAGTTCCTCTTTTGTGATCATTTCAAAATCATTCCCATTTCCACTACTGTGTTGGGATCGGTCATCTTCTCTTCTGTCACTGTCTGTGTCTGAATGCCGTTCTCCACCTGAGCCTTCTGTTCCATGATTTCCTGGTCCTACTTTTCCCTCCTCATCTTCCTTTTTTTCACTGTCTGACTTTTCCTCACTGTCGGACTTCTGCTGTTTTTTGGTTTCAGATTTTTCATCTTTCTTTAAGTCTGCTTTTGGTCCTTTGTATTCATGTGTGTACAGAGGCCTGAAGGAGTCAATGAAGCCCACGTCAGCAGTCAGATTTGGCAAGAACCAAAAGTGGTGCCTTCCTCCAGTTATGAGCCAGATGATGAGAAACAGAATGCAACGAGCTGTGGGGAGAAAAATTTCTTTGTTTGAATTATTCAAACACTGACTCAGAGAGCAGGGGGTATTTGTTAATAAAAAGCTGGGAAAACATTTAGTTTTATTTGCACATTTCATGCACCTTAATATGAGTATTTAAAGCCTGACTAGTTTAGCATCTATCACAATATTCTCACAGCAGAACATTCTGCTCCAAACTTGAGTGCACAGTGCTACAATGCCACTCCCCAAAAAATGTCTTAGTTTTTCATCTGGGTACTGTTCCATGGATATACTTATGATTTATGCAAATTGTGATGTTATACTTTAACAAAGCAGTCAGTTGGAAGTGTAAGCATTCAAGATAGTACAAATGCAAACATAATTGCAGTTTACTAATATATACATATATATGTATGTTAGTATTGCTAGACAAACACTCTACCACTGAGCTTTCTCTCCAACTATTTCTGATTTTAAAAGAAATGAAAAACATTTCTGAGGGTTGAACAGGTATAGGAGATCCAAGGCATTCTCTTACATGGCCAAAAGGATAGGCCAACCCTGGATAAAGAATCTTAGTACTGGCAAGTTTCCATCTTCTAATCTGTTTGTTTTACTAATTAGGTAAATTATATAATTTTTGTTTAACTCTCTCAAGATTAAGAAATAATACAATGCTAATAAAAGCAAGGTAGTTTATGTATGGTTTATAATGTTACTCTTTTAGAATAATATGACAAAACTGGGATAATGAAATTTGGATTTTAAAATTTGTAGTAATAAATATTAAAAACTCCAATATTTCATGTAGTTCTTTGAGTTACCAATTACGTATGGCTCAGTGATTTTTCCTTTTTAAAGATCATAATTATATGAATGTTATAGGCTAATCAATTATATTTTTTTCCTTCATGATTATATATCACTGTTTTCATATAAAGCCTTAAAAAAGTTCATCTATGCTTCTTCCATGATTTTGCTTTGAAAAAAAAAATGGTTATAGCTGTGTCTTGATTTTTTATATAGCATTTAAAAATAAACTACCTTATTTATAAAGTAGTATTTTATTTCCACAAGAATATAAATATGCCAAAAGAATGTTACATTATTAGAATCTTTGGTGGCCGAAACAGAAAAAAGTAATGTTTGAAATTATGACTTAAGAACAAGTTCCATAATAGATAAAGAGAGAAAATGAGTAACTTTTAAGGAGGCTGCACATTTTTTTCTCCAAATTCAATTATGATGCTATGATAGGTTTTATAGGTTTGTAAGACAGATGATTCATCGTATGAAATCTTGTACCAAATCCAAGAAAAAGCAATATAGAAATGGCACAAATAAAATCTAATTTCTTAACATATATAAACTGGGCATAGCAGAATTCTAACATGCTTTACAGTTTTTCTCCATGTGACATTAGATTACCAGGAGCAAAAGGAGAAGAATCATAGAAAAACTGTGACATGTACTGTCATACCATTTCTATACTAACAGTGACACATTTTAGAAAAATGCTGAAAGTCTAACTTTAAATGGTGAATTAACAAAGCATATTCCAAACACCACCAAATATAACTGAAAACAATATATAATACTTCAAAGAATATCAAAGTAATATCCATTTTATAAGTGGGCTACAGAGTAATATTATTTGAAAGGATATTTGGAGGGGTATTTTTAGCAGAATCAACATGCTGGGTTTGTTTCCTACTTGAACTTACAAGACTGTTTGCTCCAAAATGCATATTTAAATCCACAGCAACTTTAAAAATTATTTTTTTAAAAGGTCCAGAATAAACAGTATTTTAAAAACAATATGATTATAATTATGGCTAATGATTTAATTAAAAGTTAAGCAAGTGGGATGATTCTATTCAGCAGAGCTAAATCTTTACTGAAAAATTTTAAGGAGCTTCTAAATTTTATTGGTTTGATAGCTAGAAGGCACCAATTTTATCACATCTAGAGTCGTATCAAAGTTTATGGCTTTTCTTCTTGATACAGGTATTATACCAATACTAGTTACCTACTTAATAGGCTTAGAAATTATTTCTTGGTCTACAATTGTGTTTGTATTACCTACAAAAGCAGTAGAGGATTTTGTCAAGGTGAATAAGACAGAGGAAGGAAAAATGAAAGATGTGTGGAGAAGGCCTCAATCAAGCAAATCACAGAAGAAAATAGGAGGCAAAAATCATGATGAATTAAAGAAAAACACTGGATGAGCTTCAGGGTTCATGGGTTTGCCACCAACCCAGGACACCTTGATGACCAAGGTGAAGGGATGTGCAAAGGGAAGGAAATTGCTTAGCTAGGATAGTAATGCTTTATAAAAATGAAAACATTTTGTCTATCATAGAATCGCACATGCACCCAGTTAAGATAATCTTGGTCCAATAATGTCCTCTAGCAATAGATATTAGAAAAATAATGTGGGTATTATTTTTTATTTTAAAAAGAAGTTACTTTTAGGACTTGGTAGAACAGTTGATATGTCATTTCGGAAAAATAATCAGAAATTCATATCATAATAGCATATATTCTAGATAGATCAAGGAATTCAATGTAAATAGCTTTTAGATAAGCTGAGAAAATTCATTTACCTTTCCCAAAGTAAAAACTTAGCACTGCTTAACCTATAAGAGAAAATCTTCAAAGACCAGAATTTTAGGTAAAGTAACATTTGTTGTTTCCCCCCCTGATTAAGTACCATGCCCTTTGTAGAAAAACACAAGTGTAAATAAGAAAATGAAAATCATAACTATCATCACTATTCACATGTGGGTACATTTTCCTTCTAGTCAAACCTTCCCTGGTGTTTTCAGTATTAATATTAAAAAGAAGAAAGCTTCCTAATTAAATGGGCAAAAAATATCTCATGATTTTAATTTACTGTTTACTAGTGATGAATGTTTATTAATCATTTGTTTTTTATTCTCTCTTCTAAAGGATGAGAGAATGTTCATGTCCTCTGCTAATATTCAGGTTCTCATCAAATGGTAAGAGTAGATGGGAATTTTAACCTTTTGTCTGTCCTGTCAATTTGTTGCTTTTGATGTGAAAAGGGTCTTTTAATTTTTATATGATCTAAATCTATTAGTCCTATTGGTTATCTTTATATTGCTTTTTAGCTATGGAAGACACCAATCCATTTATGTTTTCCTGTTTGATTTTTAAAACATTTAATTCCTTAATGCATCTAAAATTTATTTTGGTACCTGAACAGAAATTAACGATTTTCCCCAAAGAAGCAGATCAATTGTTTAGAATAAATAAAATCTAGTATCTTACCATATATAAATTGGCCATAGCAGAATTCTAACATGCTTTATTGAGTAAAAGCACAGAAGTTAAATATTTAATACAACCTGCATTGGCCTTGTTGAAATATCAAAATGTTTTACTGAATAATAAGTTACTGCAAAAATATTAAATTCTTGCTCTATTTAATCTTTGTTTTGTTTTTGTGGTGCTGGGGATTGAACCCAGGGCTTTGTGCTTGTGAGGCAAGCACTCTACCAAATGAGCCATATCCCCAACCCTCTATTTAATCTTTAAAGCAAATCTTTTTCAGATTAAAATGTTTTATTTCAAAATAATGAAAAAGATCAACTTCAAAGTCTCACTATAGAGAATGATAAGCAAGATGATGTATATGTTAATTAACTTGATCTAATCATTTAAACATCACACTGTACCTCATGGTATAATCATGATTTCTTAATCAAATGTAATATTAATTACAAAATTAAAAATAAAAAGATCCAGTAAATCCTTTCTTCAGATTAGACCCAATCTAATGAAGTCTGAGCTGTTTTGGGATTTGAATCAGAAAGCAGAATTCTATAACTCTTGATTTACCCATGTTAATTTTGCTATTAAGTTTACTGAAGCTCCAAACTACAGTCCCAGCTGCTCAATACTTACGTTACCGAGGTTAGTTTTACTACCAGTAATACTTACCAACAGCAAGGAGAAGAATGCTGGCTACAAAACAGCCTGCACCCACACTGAGGTAATAAACACCTACTCGCATTTCTGCTGGCCAAAGAGGGAAGAGTGTGGCTGCTATTACTGCAATAACTGGAACAAGAAATGACAGTTATGTAGAGAAAACTAAAAATTTAAATGGTGTGGTTGTAATAACAGAACATATTGTTGGGAAAAACTAAGAACATGAAATATGAAACACAAAACTGACAATTTTATAAATGAAAAATGGTTAATTATGAGCAATTTCAATCATTCAACCTAACATTTTATACTGTTTTAAAATCAGTTTAAGGGTTTTTTAGTCTAAATTACATTTAATTAGAAAAAAGCACTATCTATAAATCTAAAACTTTTCCTTAAATTATTAACCGCTCTCAATTTCAAGCTAGGACTATACATTTTTTAAATAATAGGGTATCTGTCTACTGAGTAGAGGAGCTTAAAGCCAGACCAAAAGACAAAACAAAACCAAACCAAAACCAAACCAAACCAAACCCCAACAAACCTTAAAAAACAAAACAAACAAAAAACCGTATCATAGAGATTCTGATTCTGGGGTGGAGCTCTAATATCCAGACTCAAGAAGCTTGCCAGGTGATTCTGCTACAGATCACTTCTTTTAAAAATCAGGTGTAGTATATAAGTACGTCCACTTTTTTGGCAAGTAAAGTAGAGTCACATTAAAGAATTCTAAGAAATCAAAAGCCAGATTATTAGGTCTTTAGAACAGTATTCAAATTCTAACTCTATCATTTATAAGTAATCCAGAGCAAGTTACTTAATCCTTTTCAGGGTAAGTTACTTTATATTTAATAAGTGCCTGTTCTAACTTCTTAAACGATGTTGTAAGGATGAAATAAGATACTGCCTAAAATATTTAGAAAGTGACTATGACAATGTAAGATATTATGAGCTAACTAGCTATTTGGGGTTAACAGTTTTAACTCTTATCATAAAAGAGGTGTTCTGAATGAGATCCTATGATAACATGTTCACCAAGTTTATTTTAACATCTACTTTTTTCTATTTGTTATATCATTCTTTCCCACCCATTCCTGCCCCGAACTTAGAGAACTATACTCATGTTTAAAAAAACAAATCACAAGGTATAGTGAAGATTACATCTTCATTTAATTCTTGTTCTACTCCTCAGACATTATTAGGTTTATTTGTATTCCAAGAGACTACTTCTATATACATAGCTACAACTAGTTACACAGAAATTTTTCTTAAAAAACAAACATACAATATTTATTCTTTGGCAATTCCTTTTAAAATTAGATATATTCTAGATATCTTTTTTATTCTATTTTTTGGGGGGATGCTGGGGATTGACCCCAGGGGCACTTAACCACTGAGCCACACCCCCAGCACTTTTTAATATTTTTATTTATTTATTTTTTTATTTTTTGCAGTGCTGGGGATTGAACCCAGGGCCTTGTGCTTGCAAGGCAAGCACTCTACCAACTGAGCTATCTCCCCAGCCCTAATATTTTCATTTAGAGACAGGATCTCTCTGAGTTGCTTAGGGCCTTGCTAAGTTGCTGAGGCTGGCTTTGAACTCTTGATCCTCCTATCTCAGCCTCCCAAGCTGCTGGGATTATAGGAATGCGTCATCACCCCGGCTATTCCAGGTATCTTTCAACCAATGCATCCTAATTCTTTAAAAGATACATGGTATTTTATCATATGTAATTTATTTTACCTTTTTCCTATTAAGGAACTTGAATTCTTACAGATATCAGTGCAAATATGCTTGTACATGTACATCTGTGCAACTGTGTTTGCATGACAGAAAGAATTCCTTTAAATGGAATTATTAGGCCAAGATACAGGTATTTAAAATTTGAAAGATTGTATGCGAGATCATCCTCTTAAATATAGTCTGAAGGATTTGGATTAAAATAGGTAACATGTAAATGCATATGTTTTGTGCAACTAAATGCACAAAATTGTATAAATTCCTAGAAGTAGAACTGCAGGGTCAGAGTATATGCATTTAAAATTTGAAAGAGATTGCCAAACTGACCTCCCTAAATATTAAAACAATGGATATACCTATCAACTGATTCAGAGACCTTCCAACTAATACCTTCACTGTCAAACTCTATACTCTTTAATCATTGTTGCTTTGTATTTATTATGAGTTTAAGTATCATCCATGATGATTGGTTACTGTTATGTTTTATGTGTGTGCTACCTTACCATTCTTCTAACCAAGTTGTTAATCTCTTAAAAATCTTCATTTTAATGTGGTGCAAATATTTTCCTTAGTATACTAATTATCTTCTGACTTTATTTAATGTACTCACTTTTAAGCAATAACTTTTATGTTTTATTTAGAAATATTTTCTTTTGTGATTCTGCATTTTGTTTTCTAAATTTTAGATTATACTTCAATGCTACTTACATCCTGCTACTTACCAAGAATTAATCCCATGACAAATGTTTTAATGTGAACTGGGTCATAGATCCACACATACACCTAGAAGAACCAAGAAACCTCAGTGCTTACAAGTTCTACGGGTACGTTAGAAAGTGGGTTTTCTTTTCATGATACTAGGGATCTGCACCCAAGGTCTTGTGCATGGTAGGTGAGTGCTTTACTTCTGAGCCAAGTCCCCAGCCCTTTTCAAATTTTTGAGACAGTCTTGCTAGGTTTCCCAGGCTGACCACAAACTTGTGGTCCTCCTGTCTTAACCCCCCGAGTAACTGGATTACAGGTGTGCACCACTGCATCCAAAATTAAAGCTTAATTCTATATTTTAGGTACTCTAAAACAGTCACCAACCTCTTAACATATGAGGATTACTTTCTAAGATAAATTCCAAAACTTTTCCCTCCATAATAATGGTTCTTTTGACATCCATTCAGTTAGAAAATGATTGTAAGAGGTAAATTAAATTCTACTGTTTTGTATATACTTACATGCATTCGATAATTTGTTTATGTGTACAAATCATTATTTATTCCACCCAAGGATCAGCAATTATCAACCCTTGGGTTCTTGTGTAATAATGGATCAGTTTTGGCTAAGAACACAGTTAAGATTTCAGCCAGGCTCTTTCAAGATCCAACAGCTCTAAACTACATTCTTTTCTTTCCTACTGACAACAGACAAAGAACCACTATTAAACATCATGCTTGGGGAATATTTTCACTGTCTACTCTTACAAGAAGGGTTTGAAGTCCACACGTAGGGAACCACTGTTTCAAAGCTTGATTTATTTTTGGCAGGCAATTTTATACAAGAGAACATCATTCAGATTGGAGATATGCTCAATCATCATCCATAACTCGTAGTTTTATTTCTTCATTTCTATAAATAACACTACTCATCTCTTAGTTCTATTTGACCAGAACACTTTATTGTCCTTCCTACTTGGTTCTTCTATTTCTAGCACTTGGGGTTCCACTTCAACCCCTATTCTACTCTTCACATTCTCCCTGGAAGTAAGTCCATAGACATTCTTCTGGTAATTACCATTCTAAATAGACAAATTAAGAAAAAAGACATTTCCTGACTTTAAAAATTTTGGAGTGCATGGTGCTTTCTAAGAATAAAATCTAGCCTTTTCAGGATGGCAAGCACCCATGCTTTTTGCTCAGCCTGCTTCTTCCCTAACAAGACATAAATTCTACCTGGTATACTTGGCAATCTGTCAGTCAGCCTTCAAGGCTCAACTGTCCAGGATCTTTAGAACCTACTTGTCCTTTCTGATTAGTTTCTGAATAACTATTCCTGATTGCTAAACATTAATGCTTACCATTCAACAAAGTAACAAGTTTCAATGCTTCTGTGTTTGACAGACTGTTAAGGTCTTTTGTGCAGAGAATTTCATTGTATTTACCATGGTATTCCCAGCATCTATAAAAATGACTGGTATATAGCTGATGCTCAATGATTGATGGTACTTGAGCTCTCACCTTAGGAAAGATTAGTTTTTAACCAAACTTTGTCTTTTTTTTTTTTTTTTGGTGCTGTGTATTAAACCCAGGTTCTCTCACATAGTAGGCATTAACCAAGGTTCTTAACCATTAAAATTACCTGAAGACATTTGTACAGATGCATATCCCTGCCCCCACCATTAGAGATTCTCATGCAAATATGTCTGCAACAAGCCTAGATAGAGCACATATTTTTAAAAAAGCTTTCCCAGAATTTCAAACACATAGCCCTAGGAGCCAGTATTTTATATGTATACTACTTAATGTATAGTAAGAAAGAATATGCCCTGAAATTCATAAAAGCTCAATTGTATATACCTAATGTTTTTGTACTGATTAAGTAACTACATTAACCACTCTTTCCAGATGGCTACCACCACACAAATTTCCAATTATGAAAGATAAAATAAAAACTATCTCCTTGAGCAAAGCATAAAGAATGTTGAAAATTTTAGGTCCCTCAAGTGATGTGTATAAGAGACAAAAATCAGTTGATGCTCCCCATTAAACTCTGTTCTTTTTTCTTTAATAATGGAAACTCTGCATTTTAGCTGGGCAAAGGACCATTCAGTATAAAAAGTGCATTTCTAAGACTTTATTTTGGGTAAGCATGACCATGTGACTAGATTCTGGTCAGTAGAATCCAAGCAGAAATGAAATTGCCAGCTTCCTAGACAGTGTCCTTAAGAGGCCTTCTTAAATAGGAGCATGGTTCTCACTCTTTCCTCTTTTAGATATAGTATAGGGTTGGCAATCATTTTGGACCATGAGGCAATCTTAGCTAGAAGCATCCTACAAAAACAAAGTAGGAACTTGGGTCAACCATCAAGTTGCCCTACCTGTACTGCTTATCTCTAGATTATAATGATGAGAAAGAAATAAACCTCTATTTTGTATTAAGCCATTATTATTTCAGGTTTCCTCTTATTCACAAATCTGATTTTTAATAAATCTAAATTTAGAGAAACTGATTCTAAAAACGAATAGCTTTATATATACTCAGGTGCACGATTGGATTTATCTAAATTATTTCTTTTCTTAGTGAAGGCATCAAACATCTAACTAAAAATTCCCATGAAAAACTGAATTTCTAGGCACAGGCTAAATACTCTCACCTCATTTCCATCCAGAAAAACTTGATCATCATGTGGCTCAAGCTTGAACTTTTTCTTTGTTTCTTTCTTTTTGGGAGTTCCTGGAGTTTCCTCCTAGGAAAACACAAGGTAAATAGTAGAAATAATACTTATAAGCAAGGAAAAGCAATATGACATTAATATAGTCAAAAATTTTTTCACTACTTTTAACACAAAAATTCTTAACTATGGTATTTGTAAATAATCGCAATATGACTATCTCAAATGGCTGCTGATATTTTAAATATGATTATATCCCAGTGGATTAAATATATATCTTTACTTAATTTTAGTTGAAATTACTTTTTTGGATTCTTCCTTTTCACCATCTTTTTTTTTCTCTTTTTCCTTTTTTGTCTTTTCTTCCTTTATATTTTCTTTCTTATTCTTTTTGTCTTCTTCTTTTCCACTTTCAGCTTTTCCCTTATCTTTTTCTTTTTTTATGTCTTTATCATACTTCATTTTCATTACTTTTAGAGCCCGATGGAAAAACTGCTTCTTTAAAAGCCTTAGGGAATAAAAAGGTATAACATTATATTCTCCATCAATTACATAGACACAGACTAAAAAACAAAAGGATCAGGACCTGAATAAAATGAACAAAGGAAGAAATAAACTGGCAACCCATTAAGAGAAATTGCAACCAGTAAGCCCATGGAAAAATAATGTAGTCCACCAATAGTCAAAAAACCTTATAGGTCAATTAGATTATGTGAAAGTTGTCAAAACTCAGTGATATTCAATATACTTTTCACTTTTAACTATTTAATTTAGGTACAAAAGAGATTATAGGTTTGGAATTACTGATATAAAGTTTATCTCTAAGTGCATTAACAGTAAATAAGACTAGCCTCATTTAATGTTAAGTCTCATACGCCAGAAATAATAAAGAGGAAGAGTGTAAAAAATGTTAACAGATTAAAAGTGTGCCCATACTGAGTATGGTGGCACATGCCTGTAATCCCAGCAACTTGGAAGGCTGAAGCAGGAAGACTGAAAAATTCAGGGTGAGCCTGGGCAACTTAGTGAGACCCTCTCTCAAAATAAAAAAAAAAAAGGGCTGGGAATAATAAAGTTCAGTCCTCAGTGCTGCAAAAGAAAAATGTGTGTCCATGATTTGATTGATCCTATTCATATCTCTTCACCATCTTTCTGGATGTCATTTTTTCTTCCAGGCAATTCACTTTTCAGGTTGGCATTATTATGAGATATTTTCAATTAAGTAATGAATAATTAAATATAGTAAAATAAGATTTCTGGATTCTGATGACTCTCACAAGATCAGTCTGAAAAATATATCTGGCAAAATACTATATATTCCTACTTTTGTTACTTTCTATATATACTGTTTTCCTTCTTTTTAGCAGTTATTATTTTTTATACTTTCACCTCAGGAACTTTACACTGGCTGATCTCTTCACCTGGAATGTTCCCCCCCCAAATAAACATGTCTTTTTTGTTTCACTCCCTTTTTTCAACTTTTCCCTTAACTCAATCTACCCTGTATAAACCACCCATCCTCTCTTCTGTTTCCTGTTAACCTATCCATAGCACTTGTCTTACTATATAATTTGTTCGATATCTGTTTGCTCCTTCACTAGACTATAAAACTCTTCATGAGTGAGATCTTTGTTTTATTCATTTATATGATAAGTTCAGAAGTTCAGCTGATCCCAACTTAAGTCAACCTTGCTGTTTGGGAGTTCCTTTCTAACCTTATAATCCTACCCAAGAAACTGGGTTGCCCTTATCTTTGTCATTTATGAGCCACTTTTTCAAATCTTATGTTCCAGTTCCTTTTCTTCTTTTCTGCCTTGATAATGTACAACTACCACAACACAATCTAGAAGCAAGGTCTTACTAGTACCATCTGTACCTGGTAATTATGACTATCCACGTTTCTAATTACACCTCACCGGTGCCTGCTCCAGAATATCACGTCACTTGTGAAATAGATTCTTCCTGTCCATATGACCTCTTCTTTCTGGTCATTTTTTGTGCCCACTGGAGCATCTATATTTCACCAGCCTGGCTAGGTTTCCATTTGTAGCACATTAGGTCCAATCCATAAAGTTAACTTTTAGGTTTGCTCATCTGGCCTATTCTACTTGTTCAGAAGATCTACTTAGCATATGACTGTGTAAATGTTACCATTAATACTTGCTATGCATATATATATACACACATATATATACATGTAAATAAAATTTGAAATGAGAATAATTAGCTACTTATGAACAGTTAAGTGGGATTTAATAGTAGTAGGGTATTTGAATATAAATGGGAGTTTTATATTTTTTAGTTCAGAATTTCTTGACAAAATTATAATGAACATAAATCCAATTTTGTTTGTGCATTTATGTGATTTCCTGATTTTCCACAAGGAACACTTATTACCATTTAATCTGAAAATGAAAATAAATCATATTCATCTAATGTTAATTGAAAAAACCAGCACTTTATATTACATAGTATATAGATATCCATATAATAAATATCCACATATTTACTGAGAGTACATGTGTGCACACATAGAGACTTTAAGAGTATATTCTCAAATGGTAATGTTGTTAATTACAAAACATTATCAACCATTTAGAGTTTCTTCTATATCATTTTATTTATCTTCAGTTTATGAAATTTATGTCAGTAGAAATAACTCTTAATAAAGAAATAAATAATTTAAGAAATAAACCATTGAACTTTAGTAGGTGGGAGAAAAAAAAAGAAACCTTTTCCCTGAGGAGTAGATGCAGAAGGACACAGGACAAGTAGGATTGTCTACTTCTGTCACTTGTCACTCTTCCTGCAAGGCTGCCCCCACTCATGAAAGAAAAGTAGATTATTAACTTAAATCAGATCACTGCTGAAAATAATTTTACATTGAGTTAAGTTCAAATATTACCTTTACCACTTGACTAGTTGGATGATATTAGCTAAGTTACTTAATTTCACTTGATTTCTAAAATGAGATATCTATCTCAAAGGGGTTTTTAGGATTGAGAAGCATGTAAACTGTTGAACATAGTGCCTGGCATACACAGAGTCAATAAATGTTACCATTATTGCTATGGCAAAATCTTCAACTTCATTTACTAATTATGGAATGCATATACATTTGGTTTCAAAGATCATTACATTATAGCATTAATTCATTCTATAGAAAGTACAATCACTGACTTTTCATTGATGGGTCTTTAGAGAATATCTATTTCAATTCATTCTATGCCTAAAAATGTGAGATTGACATTATTTAACCTTTGTAATAAAATCAAAGCCTCTACTTATTTGGCTTTACACATATGATACAGGACAAATCACGAGTACAAAGAAATATCTGTCTGATATTTTCACAGAACTACTCATACTTCCCTATCTCAATATGTCCTGTGCCTTTTCCTGGGAATAAATACCCCTTTTCTCTTATTTGTTGAGTAACTGCCTATCTATGTTTCAGATTTTTTTAAATATATTTTTTTAGTTGTTGATGAACCTTTATTTTTTATTCATTTCTTTATATGTGGTGCTGAGAATCAAACCCAGTGCCCCACACATGTGAGGCAAGCGCTCGACCACTGAGCCACAACCCCAGCCCAATATTTTAGATTATTTTTTATTAATATTAATATAATTTATTAATATTTCCCGGGGCTGGGGCTCAGTGGTAGAGCACTTGCCCAGCATGTGAGAGGCACTAGGTTCGATCCTCAGCACCACATAAAAATATATAAATAAAATAAAGGTATAAAAATTTAAAAAATGAAACAAAACAAAAAACAAACATCATGGGTTTAAAAAACAAAACAAAACATCATTTTCCCTGTGAAGTCATTCTTGACAGTTTCATCAGCTATTGTTATTAGTTATAAATCTTCCCTAACAGATTAGAATATGTGTTCTGAGATAGGGAGCAAGTCACAGTAATTGTATTTAATAAGTATATGGGTGAGCAAATAAATGGTTTAAAAGCAGCTTGTAGAAAGCTTTAAAATTATTTCTGCATTTTTTCTCACTTCTTAAATATTTTTTTTTTCAGATTCAAACAAATATTTATTTAATGCCTGGCATATGTTAGGTACTTTCACCTATGTAGCAATGGTGAATTTTAATTAAGTGCCCATTGTGTTAACGGCTACAGAGAAACAATCCTACAACTGTTTTAAGATTTTGCTGCAAGAGATTAAAACACTAACACATATGCAAGAATTCTAAAATAATTAAGGGCCAAACTGGATGATACTAACTTGATAAAAGTCAGCAGAACTTTAGAAACAAAGGTTAATGTGAACTGGAGGACCTGGGGAATACTACATCGTAAAAGTAGGACTTGAGAGATGTATTTGTAATATTGATGGGCAGGTTGGATAGAGGAAAGAGAACCTTTGAAGCAAAATGGCAGGTTAGGATCATAAGACCAGGGGAGAGAATGAGTGTGACTTAACTTGCACAACAGGGAGGAGGACATTACTAGACTGCAGGTCAGTGATGCAAAATCTCATCAAGACTAGTTTCAAGAGTTCATATGTGAAGTAGGCCACAAAATGTATAGATCATACTAGAAAATCTTACTATCCTACATTTTCCTGTCTTATGTCTTTCTTCACACTCATCATGTCCACTTGTTTGCTTCAGAAAATGAAACTCTTGTCCACAGCAAGGACAAAGTCTTACTGTGTCTTTCTCTACGGCTGAGTAGGAACCCAGGAAGATTTGCCATCCAATCCTCAACAGGACTCAACAGAAACAGCTGAGAAGACCATAGATAAAGTTAGGCTTCTCTCCTTTATTTTAGTGACAGGAAAAGACAGACACAACCTGACATGAATGAGAACATATAAAATGAAAAGTGCGAACACATCTAAGAGGACATTCTCTGAACCTAGGTCTTTGGAGCTTTTAAAGGCTTTTAAAAATGGTCCCATGTCTCTTAAAAGCCCAACAGATATGGGCTAATACTGGCTACTCTCCTCAGAGATTTGGTCTCAGAGATTTAATACCCTAAAAAATTAGTACTGGCAGGTGACTCAATTTTAATGTTTGTTCCATTAAAAGAACCATCATTTTGTTGGAGGAGCTAGTCATAGTGCAATGGTTATGAGCATGAACTATGAAGCCAGAATATCATATTTAGAACTTTACATCTTACCAGCTGTGTGACCTTGGGCAAAGTTCTTAACTTCTTCATGCTCCAGTTGCTGCATTTACAGTATCTCTTAATTTTTACACCACGTGTAAAAAAAAAAATAAATCTGTTTTGAAGTGGGCAGGGAGTTTGTATTTTGGAGCTAATTCTAATCCGACAAATTACTGTAAAGAATAAGTAAATATCAACTGCACCACTGTTAGTGCACCCCACCCCAACAATGAGCCTTACTGTTTCTGAAATGCCTGTTAGTGATCTCTGGTCTTTGACAACTAAGAATTTTAAGAAATATTTGATCCCAGTGGCTCAGGAGGCTGAGGCAGGAGGATTCCAAGTTCAAAGCCAGCCTCAGCAACTTAGCAAGGCCCTAAGCAACTCTGTGAGACCCTGTTTCTAAATAAAATACAAAAAAGGCTGGGGATGTGGCTCAGTAGTAAAGTGCCCCTAGGTTTAATCCCTGGTGCTAAAAAGAGTAAAATAAAATAAAAAATAGAAAAAGAGAAATATTTGATAATAATTTAGCATAACAACTGAAGAAACCAGGCTGTGAAATAGTGGGTTTTAAGAGGATTCTCAGATGGCTGATAATTTAAGTGTTAGTAAATCCAACGTTACATATCTCAGTATGTAAGCATCACAGATTTTATGTCAACTCTTTTTTTGCAAAACAATGGGATGCGATCATTATGTGTAGCATTTAAAAAAAAATTGTGCTAGTGTTACTTAGAAACCATTTATTACTAAATAAAAATCAGTTATTATTAATCTTTGGTGCAAGATTAGGATAGAAGAATACTTGTGAATACACATTAATGCAGTGTGAAGATTGTGCAGTAATATGTATACCTCCCAACAAACACATAAAATAATCTAAAATCTCCAATTCTCAGATTATAAACATCAGTGTCATGACAACAAAATTCAGTCAATATCTATTAATTAATATGCTTAACAAGTATTAATAAGTAAACCCATGGGGTTTCTATAAAGAAAAAAATACATGTTGTGAAAAATATGTCTATGTTACCAAATTATACTGCATCATGAAATTCTCAAAGACAGGCAAGGTAGGTGTTGCAGCTGCCTTAATTTTCAAGGAATACTACATTAGTAATCACTAAAAATAGGGGATGGTTTCTGGTTTATGGTTCAGGGCACAGACACTAAAAGACTAAGGATAACAAGGCTATAGGAATCTCTGCAAAAGTTTTAGAAAAATACTACCAACCATTTACTCTAAAAAAGAAAGGGCTTGTTCACTATAGACTGGCATATGATATATTGCTGACCCTTCAGTTTAGCAGGCCTGGCAATATACAGTAGTAACCAAATATAAACAAAAATGAGATGGTTAAAAAATAATGGTTTAACACCAAATGTATTTCCAGAGATACTGATGAAATCCAGATTATATGTGAAAGCTGTATTTGAGCTCTTTGGTGAAACCAACCCCTTTAGTGATAACAATAGTTAAAGAGCTTAAGACTATGGTGAAAACTTAACTATTTTGTTATACTGTGCTAGAAATAAATACTACCTGTTGCAGTAATCAACCACAGACTCTCTTGTTGTAAATAAAGCTTCCTCTCCTTTCTTGGCCTTTGCCCACTTTGAATCCAAAAGGCAATCCACGGCTTTTGAAGCTAAAGAAGAAATTTATTATTTTAAATTTAGTTACATGGGAACTTAGATCTATGTAAACAATATTTCATAAGGTAAATTTCAACATTCTGACAACAGAAAATAAAACCTAGCACAATGTGAAATTAAGTATCATACGATCATTATTAAGAGTTCCTTAAAACCTCAATTTATGAAATATAATGATAAGCATCTTTTAAAGTAATGCTGGTAAATAAATGGCTCTCAGAAATACTAATTAAAACAAAGTAGATTCGTGGGGAAACATTTATGACAAAAACTTGCAAAATACTTGTATGCAACTATTACTCTTATCAAATACAGGATAAACAAATTCAATGTTTAAAATTAAATGTTTCAGAATACTGAAAGAAAATTCTATTTTTAAAATTTCCAACAAATGTAATTAAAAAGAACTTTATCTTTTTATTATAGACAGTTTTAATTATAGAAGGAAAGAATAGGATAATCAATTGTCATATACAAATCAATGAGCTTCAATATACACATTGGAAAGCACGTCTAACTTCAACAAAACCCAAATTTAGGTAACTTCATATGATATGTAGACTAATATGGTTTTATTGATATAATCCTACCAATAAAATAATCAACCCGGTGACCCATCATATTGGTGGATTTTGTTGGACAGTTGAATCGAAGATACTTAGCTACAGCCTTCTCTTCTTTAGATGGTTCACCAACTTCCTGCAATGTAAGAATATTAATTTAGTGTAATCATTTACTTGAGAAATTTATGCCCTGAAGAATAATTTGCAGATCTGTTATGCAAATCTTTTCAAGTGAAGTACAAGCCTTGCATCAGGCCTTCTCTGGAGACTGATAATGAACAAAGAAGAGAAAAATTGGTATTTTTTTAAACAATATATTTTTTAAATACAAATAGGGGCCAGACTTGTCTGCTTCCTGGCCTCAACTATATGGCATTTAAGTTGTTTTTCTAGTATGGTAACTATTTTGTACTAGTTCACCTTTTTAATAGTCACAAAGCAAGAATTTAAAAGATAAGATGTTGCCAATAGTGAATGCCCAAATGTCAAAGATGAAACAGGTCCTATAAATAAGTGCAAAATAGCTATAACCAAAGGTATAAACCCTGAACAATGTGTATAGCAGATTGGGACAGTTCTCAAAGTAACCAAGGATAGCTGCCTCAATGAGATAGCCTTAAGAACTCCTGAGATGTTGACAACTGGTACTCATTCCCTTCCCTTTCCCCTATAGTTGCAGATACCAGGTATTGTCTGGGACTCCTTTCCTACCTTGCCTTCTTCTTTTCCCCAATAAAGGTAAGGCAAAAATTAGAACTGCAGAAAACAGAGATATCACTGTCATTTGAACATCTGGTTAATGGAGGCACAAAGTAGTTTTGTGAAGGCTGCTTTAACTCTTCCCTGTTTTCTTCATATCTGTCTCTGAATTTTCTATTATATACTCTGCCACTATCAGCTGTGAGTTATGTGTGGCAATAAAAATTAAAAGCTTGAACAACTCAACTGGAATAAAGACTACTGTAAAAACCAAATACTTGTGGAAAAAAACTTTATTAAAAATATGTACCAAACCCCCCCAGAATCCTAAAAAATTGCAAATCCAATATTTTAACATCTACAAGGACCATGATTTGAGTCTTAGCTATAAAATACATTTCCTGACATATAAAAGGTGACAATTCCATATTAGAATTTTTGAAACTATGCTAAAATGTTAATATATGTTGATATCATGTTAAATGACAACATTTACTTGTATAATATACATGTGTAATAAACATGAGTTTCATCTATTAGTAAATAATACATTCATACAGCTGAAAAAGTTACACAATAGCTGAAAATAATGATATATAAATGGTTTATAGAAACCAATTCTATTTTATAATCACACCTACACTTGTTTCCCCCTCATTTGATACATCTGGTGTCAATTTTAAGATGTATCTGATTGATAACTTGTTACTGGGATTGATAACTTGATTAAAAATTGTGGGAGTAGAAACCATTCAAATACGTACTTTCTAAGAGCTTATCCAATATTTTTTAGATGTTACTATTAATACCATACATTTGTAAGGCATGACACTTTCACTTTGGCACATAACTATCAAAAGAAGCAAGTGCTATTTTCCAAAAGGAGTAGTAGAAAAATATTTCAGGTGTACACAAAATAAAAGTAAGATTATCAATGTGGATAGAACAGTTAGAAAGGATTTCTTGAAAGAAGGCACTGGATTTTGAAAGATGAACAAATTTTGGGTAAACTGAATGAAAAGTATGAACACAGTGGCCAAGAATAAGCACAAAATTTGGCTCTAGGAGAGACTACTTATGAAGCGCTGGAAGATTAATATGTGTAAGTAAAAGCTGAGAAATTTTGACTTTATTCTTTAAGTAGCAAAAAACTACTAGCCATTTTTGAATAGATGAGAATTAGAAAAATGATTTAAATATTACTTTGATGGTTGTGTGGGATGAATTGGAAAACAATAACAACAACAACAAACTCATAAAGCAGGAAAACTTGTTAGAAGACTACTACAATATTCAAGTAAATGTGATATGATGCCAAAGAACAGGAAGAAAATGTAGATATCTGAAACGTCACAAATATATAATAAATAGGATTCAATTATAAAGAATGAATGAAATGGTTAGTCGAAGGTATGCTGATCAACAGAAAGTATAATTTTTCAGTAACAAAGAAAATTGGGGAGGAAGGTAATTCTGGACACAATAATGTCACTTTTAGACATGGTATGTCAACATTCACAGTAACTCAATTAAAACATTTACTGATCACAGATAAATGTACTAATTTTCTGACAGCTAATCAAAGCAGTACATGTAAAATCAGGTTAAATATCAGCATACATAAAAAGCTGAAAAGTTGATTCTATTATGCAACAGGGAATCTGATGCTATTATATATCCACAAAATTTTTAAATCTCATTTTAACAATTAACTTCAAGCTAGCCAACTTTTCCACAACTGTATACCATCCTTGGTAAAGATACTACTAAGCATCAATGAACAGAAGAGACTCAGAAAACACTGGATTTGGATAATCTCTCCTAACTAGACACAGAATTACTTGTCCATTGACACTTCCTTAAAGTATCAATAACTTATAGTTGTAGATTGCCTTTACAAAAACTATACAATTTGTGTTATCTGCTGGGGCTTTGGAGCCAGAAAGAAAGATTGCTATAGTACAGTAAGAACATGATCATGAGAAGTTGGTTATATAGGGGACCCTATATGATGTCTTCACTGTTTCCCAGCTGCAGCCTAATGAGGGTATAGGATAGTCTAACCTGCTTCTTGTTTATATATTAGACTACAGTATCTTCCCTCTGTTCCCTTTTGATTTGAACAAAATATTTTCTTAACGTTTCAAGGTTTTGAAAAAGAAATAATGGCCTTTTGGGAAATTAGCATCCACTGATGAAAAGAAAACCAGCCCATCAACTCTGAAACAAATGGAGAGCACTTTTTAGCCAACAAATCAGAATGTGTTAGAATGAGGACACTAAGAACCAACAAGTTTAGGCTAGACTGCCTTTCTTTGTACCCAAATATTAACATGTTGATTGCTGTAAATCACAAACCAAAATTATTTAAATTCCGTTTGGTTAGAACATTTTTATAAGATTGTATAACAAATACAATTTTTACTTTAGAACATATCAACAAGTACTACAATGAAATAGATTACCATTTCCATTATTTTAGCCAATACTTAACACTTTGAGAAAAAAAATACTAAATCCAGAGTAGGTAAACCATTGGGTTTATCTTACAGAATTTCTGACACAGAAGAATTCAAAAATTATAGCCAATAGAAATAACTTCCTTGATCTGTTAATACTGAACTGAGCAAAAAAGAAAAAGGCTTAAGTTCACAAATTGCAAATTTGTGCACAGACACAAAAAAGGCAGTATAAAATATTTGCGAAAATGCCAACAAGAGGTTAACGGAATAAAATCTGAAAGCTGGAGGGGACCTACGATAAATTATTTCCTCAAATTCACACAGCTCTGTTTCTTGACTGTAGTAGTATCCTTCTGTAAAACCTCTAATTCACTTCTATTGCATTCCCTCTGTAACAACAGATTTGTTAAGTAACTGCAAAGCCCTCCATTAAACCTGTGTGAGGAGATTCCAGACTTAGGACTGGCTTCCTAGGTTCCTTCTCTTTTCTTCAGAAGGTCCTGGAAGTCAGACCTGTAGTCTGGCTATATAGTGCCAAAGTTGCTCTTTTCTTTTCTTTCCTGAAATCAAGCACATAAGTCTATGATATGTCAGGGGTTTAGTGCCAGGAAGACAGCTAAGTCCAACAAAAATAACTGATCGAGGTTATAAAGTTCTCAGAACAAGTAAGCCATTTAAATGTCCCAAAACTCAACTGGATATCATACACATACACGGAATACTGGATGAGATGATTTAGCAGGGATAGGTCATATGAAGTCTTTATTTTGTACAATTTAATATAAAGAATTTAGGGTTAAAGTATTTCTGAATAACTTACTTTTATCAATGGTGAGGTAGAAAGAACATTCAATTGGGAACCAGAAGGTCTGTCTAAAACTAGTTTTACTATCTTGATGAGCAATCCTGGGTTATGTCACATAACCTCACTAGACCTCAGTTTATCTGTAAAAATGAGGGCAGTGGGTAATTTCAGTATACTCAACCCATCATCTGTTTTTATACCAGACTGATTTGTGAAGCAGTTTCAAAATAAATCCTTTTAGACCCATTTTTAATTCTTAAATTTCATGACACCAGGATTCTAAATCAATGCTTCTGGCAAGCAGCACTGTTAAATCTATATGAAGTTATTGTATTTCTTTAAAAACGTACATAATTGCATTTCTTACATAACTTAAAACTCTGTTAAAACTTTTCATTAATTTGAATTCAAATCACTCTTGAGAATCTCCACCATTAAAATTTGTTCATGTCAATGAACATGTAGCCCACTTCAGGTTTTCAATGACCAATACTTTTGAGTCCTAGGAGGAAATGTGACAACAGTCTTTTTGCTTCCAATTTTGATGGAACACAAAAATCTAAAATTATGCTGCATTAGAAAAAGCAAATGAATTAGCTATTGGTTTGTTTTTTTTAACCCCAAGCTTATTTGTTTGTATCAAACATCCTCCCCAAATTACATATTATAATTCAAGATTACTGAATCTATTTAACATAAAATCATTTCTAATTATGAATAATCATGAAATATCAAATAACAGGAAACAGGTGTTACTGTAGAATACTCTGCCTTGAAGTCCTACAATAGAATCTTTTAACAAACTCTGAACTTTTGTCATTACATTCGATCTTTTTTATCTCAAGTGATACCAATAGCATAGTTTCTGATTCATTGGTAGGGGAAAAAAATTAGAGTTGACTAGGATAGTGTATTTTTATAAATTTGTTAGAATGCATAAAAGTACCACTCCAAGATCTCTCACAAACTTTCTACATAATCATGTAAAA
This sequence comes from Glaucomys volans, assembly GCA_020662805.1. Taxonomy (NCBI): domain Eukaryota; kingdom Metazoa; phylum Chordata; class Mammalia; order Rodentia; family Sciuridae; genus Glaucomys; species Glaucomys volans. The sequence continues at coordinate 484,677 of JAJEJO010049385.1, read as the reverse complement.
AACTAGGATGAGAAAATAATGTATTTTCACTTTACAGTATGCCAAACTAATTTTTAACAATCAGATTCTCAAATAAAAAATAGAACGTAAATAGATATATTTTCTGTAACTCACAATTTAGTGGTTTATTTATTGAATAGATAGCTGTTAATCAAGCTTCAGCACATCAAAAAGTGCTTAACAAAAACCAAAATAATAATCCAACCTATTTCTTTATCCTGGGGGAGAAGGACAAGAAGGAAGAGGTTATGTGCCAAGCACTTTTAAAACAAATTTTTAAAGGTAAATATCCCTTACATATGCAGAAACTTGAGATAAGAAGTAACCTGCTCAAAATTACACTAAGAATTGGTGGAACTGCAGTACAAAGAGGCAGAGTGGCTAAGGTTTTAGCTCTGGGCCAATACCTCTATAGTATCATACAGTTTATTCATCTATCTTTTTGTTTAACGTAAGGTTACAACTGAACTATCAGCAACTTTTTTTTTTTTTTTTTTACTTTGATGTTAGTTTTATGTCTCTCCCTTCTGGCCAGCTAGCAATATTCAAAAAGTAATTTATATAACCTTCCTGACAATATTAGAGAGCAGTTTAAACTATTAAAGTGTGTATTAATGGGGACAAAATTTGTGTTGTCAAGTATAAGGAGTACAGTAAGTATAAATCTAACAATTTCCAAAACAAATTCTAATAAAATGTTGTCTATAGCAAACCAGTAACACTAAATTTCAAAAGATTAGGAATAGTACGGTTTAGAAACTTCTGTTGATCTTAAGCCCTTGTCTTTAGACCTGTGTGAACTTGGAATCTGCATCTTTTAATTCCCTTTGGTGCCCAGTTCACAATCACACAAATCAATTATTTTTTTTGCCAAACTACAAATTCACTAAATTATCTTTTTCAGAGTACTTAAAAGACCACTTAAAAATTTTTAACTTTAACTTGCTCAAAACACCTGTGAGAGGGACAATAAACTGAAAAAAAAAAATTCAGAGAACACAAATAGAAAAGTCACTCTGCGAGGAATAAAAAACTAACAATTAGAGATTAGTATAATTGACAACTTTATTACATGCTACCGATTTATGATGCCTTTGGTTTCTCAGAAGAATATGAACTGCTGAGGAGACTAATAAATGAGCTGAGAGTCTTAAGATGCTCAACATATTTAATCCTCTTGACAAAGAACAACAGGGGGAAAATTTCTGGGAAGAAATGCACAAATGATATGCAAGTGGAATGAGGGAGGGATGTTATGTAGGTTATGAGGATGACAAACAGGCATGTGAAAGGTTTCTGGGTGCCACCAGCTCGTTGCAGCACCAGCGGGGTTGTGTTTGTTTACACCGTGTGGCCTGGAAGAAAGCCAGCAAGCTTCAAGTGGACTATGGGGCTAAAATACTGAGGAAAAACGCAAACGCAACTGAACATCTGGATAAGGAGATCACAGCCTGCGCCCCTGGGGCTTTTGACCAAGTCCAGGTCCTTCCCCCTCCTACCGTCTACGCGCACAAAGAACCGGCTGCTTTAGGTCAACCCTCCGCCTCCTTCTACCCCAATTACCGTGGCCTTAATTTCGGGGTAGCTAAGGCAAGAGGATGGGTGAAGGGAACGGAGAATTGGCCCCGGGGCGGGAGGGTCACTGTCCGCGCTCCGGGGGAGGCTGACCTGCCAGCGCAGGCCTGGGCCGGCGCCGCCACAGGAACCCCCCGCCTTCAGCCGCGTTTCCGCGGCCGGATTCCCAGCGCGGCGCCTCCTTCCTTCACCAGCTGCTCCACTACCACCTCAATCCCCGCGGTAGCCAACACCGCCCCACCTCAGGCCCCTCACAACTACACAGCCTGAAGCGGGCTGCCTTGCGGCGGAACTCCACCCCACCTCCGCCTCACGCGCCGTTTCAGGAGACCTTCCCCGCTTCCTCCACTTCCGAGAGCGCTGAAGCCCCCTACCCCGAGGCTGGGCTTTGCTACCTGGATCCGCTTCTTGTGTCGCCTGCGTTCCGCCATGTTGGCCGCTCCGCCCGGTTCCTTCTGACGTGGAGCGAGGAGGGGGGCGGTGGAAATCTCGCGAGAACGTGTCCCGCGGCCCGTTATGTAACCCGCTGGCGGGCGCCGAGAGAAGAGGGGAGGTCTGCGCCCCAAGGCTTCCCTCCACTTCTGCTGTTGCGGGAACTGAAGAATTCGCCAGAACGCAGAGGAAGTCGAGAAGTGAATCAGAGAATAGGAGGGCTGGCAAGAGAGTTCCGTTCTCGTACCTGACTGAGCATCTGAACTACCTGGGAAGCTACTAAAATGCAGATTCCCGGGCCCCGCCCCCTCAGACTCAGACTCAGTGTATTTGGGGTGGGGCCTTTTACCCAAGGGGATGGACGAGACCTACCGAGCCCTGCAAACCTTTACCAGTGGTAATTCCTGTAATGTCACCAAGCTTTATCTCATCTCTTCCAAATTTCGTGAAATTCTATTTAAAAGATGAGAAGACCGAGATAACTGAGGGGTGGAAATACAAACTGACCATCCAATGCCCAGAGCCTAGACCTAAGTCAATGATCTTTTCCCGCGGCGTACGCGGTAGTGCAGCTCCTTTAAACAGAGCAGGCTCTCCATGCCATTTTCCAAGGGGCTTTTAAAACTCACTTTTAGAATCCTGAAGTCGCGGAGAACCCAGAAAAGTTATAAGTAAGATGAATAGGAGAAAGATTCCAGGAAGTTGGGGTGAAGAAGACCGCAGCTATTACTTGCAGTCTGGTGAATTATTATTATGACTATTGGTATTTTAGAGCCACCTCGACCAGAAAGAGGAGTTTACATTGCTAGTGCTTAGATATAAAGTCCCATGACTTTATGGAGATTTTAAATCATTTTTAACTGCAGAAAATTGTGAAAATAAAAGTAAGATAAAAAAATAAGTTTAATTGTTCTTAGATATCTCAAGTCATTTTAATTTTTTTCCAGTGTTTATTCCTTCTTTGCGTGTGTGCATGTTTGTGTGTATTATGTTGTATTTCCCATTCCCCAAACAGATCATATGCAATAATGGTAGCCTGCTTTCCTCTTAATCTGATGTTGTAAGCCTTTATTGTTTCAAAATTCTTCAACTGTTTCCCCATCATATATATAACCTACTAGCAATTAATGTGTATTAAGACAACTTACAGCATCTTAATGCCTAATCTTTATACAAAAGATTTTTTGTACTATGTTATTCTGTTCTTATTGAAACAATTTAGTTTCTATGAGAGAGGTGAGGAAGTAATAATGATTCTTACCAATTAATCTGAAAAATAATTTAGAATACAAAATGTCTTTTTCCCCTCCAAACCTTCCCACCCAAAATGGTGATGAATCTGTTTTATGCTGTTTAATTTGGAGAACTTTGAACCTTTTTCATAGGACAGCTGATCTATAAATGAAAACACTATTACATTTAATTCATATTGAGTGTCTTACTAGATGCCAAATTTAGACTAGGACTACAGTGAGGAATGAAAATCCTTTGTGGAGAACTTCTCCTTCTCAAGATACTTCTCTACCCTCTTCTACAGAAGAGTTTTAATTTATTGTTCCCATGTTCTCATTGCCATTCACTCTGTAGATTACTACAATTTTGTTTCTACCTCCACCATCAACTAATAATTCATTTGTCAAATCTAATACTTTCTTTTCAGCTAGCATCTTATAAAAGTATTTGATAATTTTGGCCTTTCACTTCTTTTTTAATATTTTTTTTTAATTTGGATGGACACAATACCTTTATTTTATTTATTTATATGTGGTGCTGAGGATGGAACTTAGTGCCTCACATGTGCTCATGCTGAGCCACAACCCAGCCCTGGCCATTCACTACTTATTCTCCATCTTTAGCATTTATGATACAGTATGCCTTTAACTTCTCTCATTTTTTTCTAACAAAGAGAAAATGACCTTCCACTCAGAGACTTTAGTAGGCAATGGTCTTTTAACCTATGAAAACTGATATCCATGTTTCAGTTATTGTGATAATCAGTTCCTCATTTTAAAAAATTTAAGTTAAAGAATCAATTTAGATGGAAAAAAAAGTAGTGCCATGTGGATAGGGCAAAATTTGTGAAAGTAAAATGTAGAAGATGGATGTTTGAACACTGAAGAATTATGGATGGGGGAGGTGTGAAGCAAAAACTATTTTCCTGGCAGGAACATCCTCATCTATGTCCATTTCTTCTTATGAAACATCCTCCATTGTCATTTAGTTTTAGAATATCTTTTAAACCAGATCTCTCCTAAGCAGATGTCGGGGAGAAGGGAAGCCACACAGGGCCCTTAGCCCCAAGATCTTGCTAATTTTCCCGTCTCCCCATCATTGTGCTCTGAAGATCAGGCACATTGAGCTCTGTGTTCCAAGACTGCTTTGAAACTATGGTTGAGCATCCTTAATCTGAAAGTTCCAAATGCTCCAAAATCTAAAACTTTTTGAGCGCAGACATGATCCCACAGTGAAAAATTCTGCACCTGACCTCATGTGATGGGTAGCAATCGTAGGTACACTAAAAATGTTGTATATGATTAACTTCAGGCTGTGCACAAGGTGTCTATGAAGCCAATATATATCTACGTATATGCATATATTCCAGAATCCAAAAAGAAAATTCCATGTGAAACAGTTCTGATACCAGGTATTTTAGATAAGGGATATTTGACCTATAGTAGCTTCTTCCTTCTGATTTCTTTTTGACTTTTCTCCTTCAACCCAGTTTGCTAATGTTTCTGTACTCGGTTTCTTCCCTTCTTTTCTCTTTATACATTCTGATGAATCTTATTCATGCTTACAATTTAATTCCAATATATTGCATACATGTTTATTTCCAACTTTCTTCCATGTATCTCTACTGGATATCCAACTAGAAATCACCATTTCCCCAACAAAACCTTCCCCTTTTACCATATTCTTTAACTCTGATATTGCATCATTATTCACTCATGCTAGAAACTTTGAAAGTATCCCAACCATACCTTTCTATTCATCACTTACTAATCTTATTGATTCCACAACAGAGATGTTTGGAATTCTCCCATGTCTCATCATTCCTATTGTCATTGCCCTCATCAGCACTTTATCATTACATATGTGAACAATTACTACAGCAATTGTTCTTCCCAAGTCTACCCTCTACACTCCAGATCATCTTCTACTCCCTTGTTTAAAACCCTCCCAAGGGGCTGGGGTTGTGGCTCAGTGATAGAGTGCTCGCCTAGCATGTGTGAGGCACTGGGTTCGATTCTCAGAACCACATAAAAATAAAATAAAGGTATTGTGTCCACCTACAACAACAACAACAACAAATCTTAAAAAAAAACCCTCCCGTGATTCCCCATTTATGTATAGCAGCACGACTGATGCTAATTTTTGCATATATAAACTAAGTGTCAAATTTCTTGGTCCCATTTCCACTTGATACATTTATAAAAATAGCTCAGCCCCTTTTCCCAGCACCCCGTTTATATCTTTATGTGGTACAATACTGCAAGTGGAATGGACAGTATTCACAAAACTCCAAAGGTGCGAGAATCAGCTTGTGAGAAATAGTAAGGAGGTCAGTGACTTCAGTACATTCAAGAGAGAAAGGAATTAGGGGTTAAGGTCAGAAAAGAAATGGGCCTGATTGCATAAGGTTTGGTATGTTATTGTAATGATTTTGGATTTTATACTGAGTAAAATGGGGGCTTATCAAGAGGTGTGTCAAGCCAGATTAGGAGCAGAGGAATGATTTGGTAGGGCTTATATTTTAAAAGGATCCTGGTTGCTGTGTTGGGAACAGACTGTAGGAATAGATACTAAAAGAGAGATAAAAGGAGGGAGATTCACTTAGTAGGTTATTTTAACAAACAAATGAGAAATGATGGTGGCTTAGACTTGGGTAGTTATTGTAGAGATGATAGGAAGTGCTTAGACTTCAGGCATTTTCTGAAGGTAGTGGGATTCTGAGAATGAGGGGAAGACAGGACCCAATGGTGACTCTAAGATTTTGGGCTTGACTAATTGGAAAAATGGAATTGCAACTTGATAAAATGGTAAAAATAAGATAGGAAGGAGACTAAGTTTGGATTATTGGATAAGTTTGTAGGAGAATAGGTATTTGGCTTTTGGTGTGTCAGTGTTGAGAAGCCTATTGGACACCTACGTGGAGATGTAAAGCGCACAGCTGTCTGTAAGAGAAGTGGAGTTCTGTGAGAGGTCCAGGTTGGAGACTGAAATTTAGGGAGTTAAAAAGGATCTGAATTCACTGCCAAATATACCATTTTGACATTAAGGAGTATTTTGATCTGAAGGCAATTGAAAAAAAAGCAGACCAGAAGAACTCTCTGCCCTCCCATTATTTGCCTAAAAATTAGGGTATAGATTTTCCTTGTGACGGTGTCTCCTTTCCTTTCCCTGCACCAAGGAGAAGAATACAGTCTTTGTCAAAAGTGATGAAGACAGTGCTGAGATGAATCTCATAAACCTACTAAATAACCCCATGTAACTCCATATTCTTGCTATCCCACAATTTGCCCACCCTTAGACATCCCAAACCCTTTTTCTTTATGTAGTTGCTTCTCAACAATTTATTGCTTTTTGTTACAATGGTATATAAGCCTCCATGTGTAACTGCTTCCTTGGTTTTTCATTTATTTCCGCCTTTTGGGTTAGAGGATTGAACCCAAGGGGTTTTCACTTCTTTCCTGTGAAGCTCCCATAAATGGTGAACATAATAACATCACACAAAATTTTACAATTTTCTTCTGTTAAACTGTCTTTTATCAGTTTAATTCAGAGGCCCCCATTATAAAACCTAAGGATAAGGGAATAATTTCCTTCTGCAGAGTCACGAATACACAGATGGTATTTAAATCCAGGAACCTGAAGTATCTTTTGATTCCCCTCATAGCTTTTGTTCTCTTCCTACCTCTCTAACCCGTTCTCAGTTTCCTTTAATGGGCTCTCTATTTCTATTCCTTCTTCAATGTTGAATGGAATACCCCACCTTAGGTATTGCTATCCAGGAGTCCACTAGCTAATCCTCTAGGTCTACCCAAAGTCTGTTCCCTTGCTCCCGCTTGCCTGCATTCTTTCCTTCACTCTCTCTTGAATATTTATCACCTTTCTGAATCTCTGGGCTCTGTTATTTCTCCCTGGACTGCCTCCAAAACTCAGAATTTCCCTCACTTTATAGGGTAGAAAAATTGAGCTGTCAATACAGGAATCATTTGCACATAGTTTTGTAAATTAAAAAAATCATAACCATGTTTGATAGAACAAAAATTCTTTAATCTGGATTCCCTTTCTAGAAGACTGATGCCTGGGAGGAATTTGAAAAAAAAAAAATCAGATCCCCTGGGAAGTCTACTCTCTCAGTAAGTGGAACAGGACAATATAGAAATAATGTTCCCAAGCTGGGTGTGGTGGCGCACGCCTGTAATCCCAGCGATTTGGGAGGCTGAGTCAGGAGGATTGCAAGTTCAAAGCCAACCTCAGCAATTTAGCGAGGCCCTAAGCAACTCAGTGAGACCCTGTCTCTAAATAAAATACAAAATAGGGCTGGGGATGTGGCTCAGTGGCCAAGTGTCCCTGAGTTCAATCCCTGGTTCCAAAATTGATGTGGAGTTTAAAACATCTTCAGGTTTGATGAGAAGGAGTGGGCGGGTGGTAATAGTTCTCACAGCTCAAGCTGAGACACATTTTCTCGTCTCAACTTGTTCTGAGATTAGGATTTCTTTTGCTTCAGTTTCTGTGTTCTCTCCCAGAACTCATTGTTCACAAATGAGCAAAGAGCTGTTGTTGCTTATAACCTTGAAAATGGGGGAGTGTTTCAGAGATGACACAACAAAGCGTAAAGCTGTGAAACAAGAAAGGAAACTTCAGACAGAATTATACAATCATCTGAGCATCTGACTGAGAAGTAATAAAATCCACATACATAGAGGAATGTTTTCATTACTTTTTTCTGTTGCTTCTTGTTGGGTTTCCTGCTTTTCATTTTCCCAACTTAGCTGCAGAAAGTGTTTGTAGGATGAAAAACAGTGACTGGATTTCCTGAAAGACTTTCACTGTTCAGAAAATAAGCAAACCAAATCAGATTTCATCACACTAGCACCTCCAGGCATAGTCCCTGCCTCCTTTCTTCATAAAAATTTTTAAAAAATTATATGTGTATACCCACCATTTATATACACAAATATGTGTGTTTAGATATATTAATGTATCAAAAATAGTAATTATTAGGGATTTTATAGGCTGTAGGTCATTGTCTTCATTCACAGATTAGAAAAGTGGATGCTTAAGGAAGTAAAATGAGAAATGAAATTAGCTAATTGGAATTCAAACCTAAATCTTCTAGCTCCACATTGAGGGCCTTTTCACTTGGAAGGCACTGCTAATAGGTTTGTGAAGTACCGCTCCTTTTAAGGAAGGACTTGGCAGGTGCAGTATTATGGTTCTTTTTTTTTTCTCCAAACTATTTATTCTTTTTAGGTATACACGACAGTAGAGTGTATTTTTGATGTACATGTATGGAGTATAACTTATTCTAATTAGGATCCCATTCTTGTAGTTGTACATGATGTGAACTTTAGTATTATGGTTCTTGATGGCTGCAGATAAGCCCTTGAAGTGGAACTCCTTTGGCAGGTATGTGGGAACCAAATGGTACAGCAGTTGCTATATGGATAGCCAATTATTCATCCTTTCACTGAAAATCTGCTTGTGTAGGACAGTGTTAGGTTCTGTGAGGAACAACAGATAAATACATTTAATGGTGTGTAAAGATTCACAAGAGAATATTTACTATAAGATGCCCAAAGAGGGAGAGAGAGGAGTGAGTGAACTTCAAATAGTCATCAAAGTGTTAACTCATTCTTAAGTGGTAGAATTAAAGCCTACTCTCTCCCATTTCCTTTTTTTTTTTTTTTTTTTGGTGTGTGAGGTAATCTCAAATTTCCATATTCTTCATAATAAGAATTTATTGCTTTTGGAATTTAAAAAAATTATGTATTTTATGCTGCTGTGCTTTGAGTGTATGTGTGTATTCCTCCAACATTCACATGTTGGAAATTATCCCCCAAAGAGGTGTTTTTATCTTAAAATGGGACCACTGGGAGGTAATTAGGCCATGAAGGCCCTGCCTTCACAGTTGGGATTTGCACCCTTAGAAAAGGGTTTGAGGGAGACAGTTTATTCCTTTATGCTCTTCTGCAAGAAGAACATGTTTTTCAAACTTAGAAAGTATAGATCAATGGGGGGGCATCAGATAGACAATCAGCTATGTATTAAATCTCATAAAGGTATTTCAGTTTAGTGGAACAACTGTCCATTGTTCACAAGGGCAAACAATTCAAAGTACTTGAAACCATGGAAACATTAAAAACATACTTTATGCTACCTTGTTCCCTACTTTGGCATTGTAACATCATTAGAAATATTGTATATGCAGAAAACATCTTCAAATAATTGAAACTAGCGTATGTTTTGCTGTCCTTGGTTCATATAAATCACACATTGGTGCTTCTTCGTCTTCCTCAGCCTCTCCATTTTATAAATGCAGCAGAAGCTGGAAGTAGATAGAAGTGCAGAGGTACAGAAGCTGCTATACCACCACCAGCATCACATGAAAAAAAAGCTAGTGTGGCACAATGGTACATACCTGTAATCCCATCTACTTAGGAGGCTGAGGCAGCAGGATTGCAAGTTCAAGGCCAGCCTCGGCAACTTAGTGAGATTCTATTTCAAAATAAAAAGTAAAAAGGGCTGGGGATGTGGTTCAGTGGTAAAGTATCCCTGGGTTCAATCCCTGGCACTGGGGGAAAGAAAGAAAAGGAAGGAAGGAAGGGAGGGAGGGAGGGAGGGAGGGAGGGAGGGAGAAGAGTTAGTTTGGACTTTTCCATCATCCATCAATTTACTAAAACCTACTCAGTACAGACCGGTTAGATACTGTGGGGAATAAAAGACTAATAAAGTTAACCATGTGCAAAGATGTAAGTGAATGACCATTAATTTTTTTCCTTAGGTTCTTCACATAGTGGTAGTTTTTTCTTTTGTCTCTGAAAGATCTCATTTATTTCCCTCAAATGTTTACAACTTGCTAAGATAAGATTTGGAAACAACCAGACTGGCAAACTACCTTTCTCTTTCTTTTCCGATCTGCAAAATGGGGTAAGAAAATTTCCTCTCACCCATTCTGCACAACAGACTTAATTATATTGTAATCGAAGTGACAATCTGACTTTAAAAAGTCCCTTCCAGTTCTGATAGCCTCAGACATCATTTGAGCCACTGCACTGGCCTGAAGCCATGTCCATATTTTTTGGTTACATGATTCAACCAATTCCATTTGGGATTTAAGTTTGTTTGAACTGGATTTTATGATAGCATGTGTATGAGTCAGGATCCCGGCAGTACACAAATGGCACTTAAATGAGGTATTTGAAGAGATAGTGCAGGATCATTGACACAGGTATGGGAGGATTAAAGAAAATCATCAAGAACTAGCAATAGCAAAGACTTCTCATTTCTACACCTGAAAGGACTGGCAGAGGAACTGTTTCCCAGAATCCAGGACTTGGGGAGAGGGCTGTCTGACATAAGGTGTGGACTCCATGGAGAAGGTGGCCTGGGAAAGCAGGGAGGGAACCAAAGAATAAATATTCTCACCTCTTTTCTTCCTACTCCTTTAACTTCTCATGTTGGTTCCTCTGGCTGGATCTGAGTGAAAGTCAGAGGAAAGCAAGACCATTTGATGCAGTCCATTGAAGTCAACCTCTTGAGCAACTAAGAATGAAGGAAGGGCTGGAGAGAGGATCTGGAAGGGCCATGGAGAACATGCATCATCCTGTGGTCCTAACAGTGTTTTACAAAGGGCCTTGGGATACTAGATAACAATTCATAAGTTATTACCATGATCATCACAACATATGATCATCTAATTATTTGATCACTCGATCCCATTTGTTGAGCATTTGTTTTGGATGCTTTGAAATAGTGCAAGGAATTTAGGAGTCATAATTGTTGCCCTCAAGGGGAACAAAAAGTGGATGAGACATTACAAATTAAATACAAAGTTATGGGACTAAAAATTGTTCTAAATATTCCAGTTTTAGTGGATGGCCTAATCAGTGTATCCAGCCCTCCTGGCCACAGCAGTTGGGCACAAGATCCAAAAGAACCAATGAGACAGAGTGACTCCCAGGACTTTGAATGTCAACAAAGATACCCATGTTCTTCCTTTCAACTTTGTGGTTTGAGAATGTTAGGTCTGGACTTCTAGAGTCATTTTACTACCCAGAGAGATGAGCCTTGGACTGCCTAGAAATCACTTCTGGAGATGCTGGAGATGAAATTAAGGAACATGTCACAAAGAAAAACTGGATCCTTGGTGATCATTGAACCACTAGATCAAGCTTTGCCTGAAGGGATATATTTAGAATTTTTTGGTTACTAGATATGAAGCTTCTTTTATAGTTGGAGCCAGTTTGAATTTTTTTGGTCATTTGCATTGTAGAACATTCTAAGAGATGCACTACTGCCAAACACTGACTGTGTTAGTCAACCTTTTGTTGCTGTGACCAACCTGACAAGAACAACTTCGAGGAGGAAAGATTTATTTGGGCTCATAGCTTCAGAGGATTCAGCCCATAGTTGGCTGGCCCCAAGGCAGAAACATCATGGTGGAAGGGCTTGGAGGAAGAAAGCTGTCAGGTCACAGCAGCAGGCAGCAGGGAAACAGAAAGGTAGGAAGGGGCCAGAAAGAAGGTAAACTCTTTCAAGGCACACCCTCAGTGACCTACTTCCTCCAACTAGGCCCCACCTCCCAGTGGTCCATTCAACCATCAATGGATGATTCAACTATCATGATTCAGCTATCATGAGATGTATTAATCCACTCACAAGGTCAGAATGCTCATGATCCAATCATTGCCTACAAGTCCCACCTCTGAACCTTGCTACATTGGGAGCTATACTTACAACACATGAGCTTTATGGGAGACAATCAAGATCCAAACCATAACAATAACTGAACAAACTGTTATCAGCCCTCTGCACCCATTGGTTCTGCATCTGTGGATTCAACCAAATGTGGATCGAAAATATTCACAAAAAGTTGCATCTACACTGAACATTTACAGTCTTTTTTCTCATCATTATTCCATAGATAATTATAAGTTGCATCTACACTGAACATTTATAGTCTTTTTTCTCATCATTATTCCCTATGCTGTAGGGAACAATTTACATAGCATTTACATTGTGTTAGGTATTACAAGCTATCTAGAAATGATTTAAAGTATTCAGTAGGATGTGTGTAAGGAATATGCAAAGACTATCCATTTAACATAAGGGACGGACTTGAACATCTGTGAATTTTGGTATAATTAAGGATCCCAAAAGATAACCAAGAACAAACATACTGTTTTTTTAAAATATTTTTTTAGTCTCTGATTGTCCTTCATTTTACTTATTGATATGTGGTGCTGAGAATCAAACCCAGTGCCTCACACATGCTAGGCAAGTGCTCTACCACTGAGCCACAACCCCAGCCCAACATACTATTTTTAAATAAAGTATTTTAACATTCATGAATATCATTTGAAATTGTATAAGAATTATTACATTTCATAGCATCTACCCAGACTCAGTCATCTTTTTCATATACTAATATCTGTGCTTTCAAAAGGTCCTTTACCTAATTAAAAAAATAAAACCCTAATTTATGATTTAAAAATTTCAGTTCTGTTAACTAACATTCCTTTTTTTTTTTTTTTTTTTTTTTTTGGCAGTGCTGGGGATTTGAACCCACAGGGCCTTGTGCTTCTAAGGCAAGCACTCTACCAACTGAGCTATATCCCCAGCCCTAACTAATATTTCTTTAGAAAATAATCCAACTAGGCCAGGTGCTGTAGTGCATCCCTGCAATTTCAAAGCCAGTCTCAGTAACTTAGGGGGCCCTAAGCAATTAAGTGAGACCCTGTCTCAATAAAATAAAATAAAATAAAATAAAATAAAATAAAATAAAATAAAATAAGGACTGGAAATATGGCTCAGTGGTTAAATGCCCCTGGGGTTCAATCTCTGGTACAAAAAAAAAAAAAAAAAAAGAAAAGAAAAGAAAAAGAAAGAAAAAGAAAAAAAATCCAATTAGACCATTTACTTTAGAGAATTCTCAAGACTGAGAATGTAGCTCAGGGGCTAAAAACACTTGCCTAGTATGTGAGAGCCCTAGGTTAAAACCCCAGCACTGCAAAAAAGAAGGAAAAAAGATGGCAATTTCTTTATATAGGAAGTAGTGCTTAGATGTCATTTTGCCTAACGACTTGGTGGGTAGAGACAAAATCTAGTAAATAATGATTTTTTTTTTTTTATGCCCTTAGCATAAGAACAGTTATCAGGCCTGGAGTAGATTTCTTTTCCATGTTCCCAAGGACTAACCAGGTTACTATTTCATCCTGTTTAGAACTCTCCTTTGGAGTTGCTGCTGCCCCTCTTGTTGTCTGCACACCCTATACAATCTGACATCAGTTGGTTCATTCTGGTTCCTGTCGAGTGAATCTTTATTTATTTGCTTGCTCAATTAAATTAGTGGCTCTAACAACAAACCATTGGTACCAATGCAAAACACAAGTGGCCACCTTCATCACTTAGGGAAAGCTGAGTATTAAAGCATTCTTAACCAAGAGTTAGACTGTGACAGTTATTGCAATGCCATGTGACAGTCAACTTCCTGATCACCATTTCCTTCATAAGAAAAAAACTGCCACGGATTAAAGTTCTTCTGGAGGAAACTATTTCAATTTATTTGATGTTGGGGACCTAAATATGGATGTGTCTGAAAAGAAAATGCTGCTCTGTAGAGGACTGCAAACATCAGAGAACTGCTCTCAACTCCAATTTTCAAATTATACCAGTGCTTTCTGTAAACACGTGTAATCTCTGTTTTGCAGGTGAAAGAAAACTGTGGGGAGTTTTATTATCAAAACAAAACACAGCTCTGCATTTGAAATAACTCCAGCAAATACTGTGCTTCCTGTACAGAACTTGTTGGATTACTCACACAAATGTCAGAGAATAGGTCAACATTTAGCAAATCATCAGCCTGGCCCATGGAGGAAGACAGAAATTTTGTATAGTTTCCACATTTTGCAGAGTTTGGAGAGCAGTCGAAAGACTTCTAGTCTAAGGTCCAAAGCACTGGGGGTGCCATTTCCTTTAGTCTGGTTTATAACGTAAGACTAAACTGCCTCGTAGAGATTGTGCAATGTGCAGAACTTAAGTTTATTAAACAGCTTTACAATAATGTGGAATACAAACTCAGAAATGCTTAAAACAGAAATTGAGAAGCAAGGTAAGTCAGATAGAAGCATCAGAATGGATTGTAGATCCAAGAGAAAACCTACTTCCTTGCCATTCTATAAATATAGTTCATAGATTGTGCATCCTGGTGTGTATCCGAAGTGGCCAGTATCTTTGAGAAAAGGGCAGATATTAGAATCCTATACCCTGGGAGCCATTTGAAGACTTTTCCTCTGACCTTGGGGCAGTGAGTAGAAGAATGGTTGAGATGTTCATTGCAGGAAACTTTCAACGATTTAGGAGAAATAATGGATATCTTACTGTTACAGAAGTACTCAGGAAGTGACACACTCTGAATTTAGAATGTGGAGGCCTAAGGACGTTGGAGTCAAGCCAAGCAGGAGGAAGAAGGAAGCTCCGTTCATTGTTGTGGAGCTGTCATTTAGCATAGGGAGAAATATTCCTCCACAGAGTGAGATCAGTGAGATATCCCAGAATCTCACTGGGCAAAACCCTGGTAGTGAGTTTGATTTTTTGGGAAAGGTAGAGTTTCAGAGAACTCTGGAATCTTAATTTAGGACATCTGCAAGATGAGTTCCCCAGGAGGACATAGCAGGAAAAGGGGAGGGACCAGGAGTCAAAGATTGCTGATGATCTGCCAGTCATTCAGGGGGAGTGACTATAAAGGGTGAATCCAAATCACAGACTCTAATGTACTGGTGTACGATAAAAAAAGTCTCCCTTTTTCTATGAGACAAGATAGATGGTTGTATTAGTCAGGGTTCTCCAGAGGAACAGAATCAACAGGAAGTATGATTATAAAAGGAGATTTATTAGATTGGCTTATGTGACCAGAAACTGGATAGTCCACAATGGCTGTCTGTAGCTGGAGAGCTGGAGGAACCAGCAGCTGCGCAGTCCAAGACACAGAAGCCCCAGAACAAGAAAGGTCAACAGTGCTACCCTCGTCCGTGACTAAGGCTTCTGGAAACTACCTGGAGAATCACCGGCAGAGTCTGCTTTGGAAGAGTGAAGAAGCAAGAGTCCGATATCCTCAGACAATCGAAGCAGCGATCAAGAACCCGTTCAAGAAGAGGAGCTTGCATCTGCATCCGCTTCCTTGTTCTTCCAGCTTTTATTTCATCCTATTGGGCAGTACTGTCCACGCTTAGGGAGCGTTCCCTATCCCACATTCCAATCATTCCCAGACATGCCCTCATTGACACACCCAGAAGCCTCTTAATCATCTGCATTTCTTAATCCAAGTAGGTTGACAATTCAAATTGACCATTACATTGGTGTAGTCCAAAATGGACTCTATGGGTGAGGGGTAAATCAATCGAATTTTTTCTTTTGGTGATTAGAATCAGTGTAAAAGAGAGGACTTTGGGTGATAGGTAACAATTTCTCTAACTCTGTTGTTGCCACAGAAGGTAGACACTAAAGAGTAGGCTAACATCACATCTTCTTTGTATTCCTTCTTCTTGAGTCTCTTTTTTCTCTTTCTTTCTTTGTTGTGGTGCTGGGGATTGAACCCAGAGCTTCAGGAATGCTAGACAAGGGCTCCTTCACTGAGCTATAAACCCAATCCTCTTTCTTCTTGACAGCTCTCTCTTCTGATTACTTTTGGTTAAGCTACAGATGGGTTCAGGGGCATTGACTTTTGCTTTAAGTAGAACATATTATACACCACAGTTGCTTGGAGGCCCCTTTCCCCTGACAAAGATGCATGGGCTCCGTGTGGCCCACAGCCCCCAATATCACACATCAGGTTCTCAGCAAAGAGCAGTCTCTCTAAGCAGGCAGAACCCCTGATGGTTATGAGGATCCAGGCTTCCAGTGCAGGAGCATCCACAGTGGGTTGCTAACCTCCAGGAGGGAAACATAATCTCTTTCTTTTTGTGCTTCCCAAGGTATGCTCTTAGAGAGACAGGAAGATATATAATAAAGAAGCAGGGTTTTTAGGTTCTCATAATGACTGGCTTATTACCTTTTCTGGAGATTTCTTAACCTTTCTGAAGTGAAATAAGCCATTTCTCTATATAGAAATATAACTGTGGGGAAAGATGTATAGAAACCTATTTCTAAAATGAAGCACAGAAGAGCACTGGAGATTGCTAAACACATTTCACTATTTATCAAAGAACTAAGAATTTGAGGGGAATAAACTAATAAAGATTTGAGCATCAAATCCTTTTGCCTCAAATGTGGCTTAGCTAAACACACATAGACACACAGAGGAATATTCCTGTTCACAAAAGATGACCTAATTATGAATCTGCTGGACCATAAACTCAGTGAAGGTAGGATCTACATTGCTTGCCTTTGATCCCTAGCCTGCGGCACCAAGCCTGGTATATAGCTTCTTGGTAAACAATTATTTATTTTTATTTTTTATTGTTTGTTATGTTTAGTTATACATGACAGAAAAATGCATTTTGATTCATAGTACACAAATGGAATACAACTTTTCATTTCTCTGGTTGTACATGATATAGAGTCACACCATTTGTAATCATACATGTAGATAGGGTAATGATGTTTGTCTCATTCCACCATCTTCCCTTCCCCCTGCCTCCTCCCCTCCCCCAATTTCCCTCTACACAATTCAACATTCCTCCATTCTTCCCTTACCACCTCCCCACCCTGTTATGTATCAGCATCCACTTATCCGAGAAAACATCTAGCCTTTGGTTTTTTGGGATTGGCTTATTTCACTAAACATGATATTCTCCAACTCCAACTCCCTGCAAATGCCATAATTATATTCTTCTTTATGGCTGAGTAATATTCCATTGTATATATATACCATAGTTTCTTTATCCATTCATCTACTGAAGGGCATCTAGGTTGGTTCCACAATCTAGCTATTGTGAATTGAGCTGCTATAAACATTGACGTGGCTGTGTCACTGTAGTATGCTGATTTTAAGTCCTTTGGGTATAAACTGAGGAGTGGAATAGCTGGGTCAAATTCCTTAGAAAAGTTTTCTAAGGAATCTCCACACTGCTTTCCAGAGTGGTTTTGCAATCCCAGTTTGCAATCCCACCAGCAATGTATAAGTGTGCCTTTTATTTCCACATCCTCACCAACACCTATTGTTGCTTGTATTCTTGATAATAGCCATTCTAATTGAACTGAGATGAAATCTCAGGGTAGTTGTGATTTATATTTCTCTAATTACTGGAGATGTTGAACATTTTTTCGTGTATTTGTTGATCAATTGTATGTATTCTTCTGTGAAGTTTCTGCTCTGTTCCTTAGCCCATTTATTGATTGGGTTGTTTGTATTTTGGGTGTTAAGTTTTTTGAGTTCTTTACAAATTCTGGAGATTAGTGCTCTATCTGAAGTGCATAGGGTGAAGATTTTCTCCCACTCTGTAGCCTCTCTCTTCATGTTATTCATTATTTCCTTTGCTGAGAAAAAGTATTTTAATTTGAATCCATCCCATTTATTGATTCTTGCTTTTATTTCTTGTGCTTTGGGAGTTTTATTAAAGAAATCTGGTCCTAAGCCAACGTAATGAAGATGTGGACCTATTTTTTCTTCTATTTGGTGCAGGGTCTCTGGTCTAATTCCTAGTTCCTTGATCCATTTTGAGTTGAGTTTTGTGCTGGGTGAGAGATAGGGGTTTAATTTCATTTTCCTGCATATGGGTTTCCAGTTTTGCCAGCACCATTTGTTGAAGAGGCTATCTTTTCTCCAATGTATGTTTTTGGCACCTTTGTCTAGTATGAGATAACTGTATTTATGTGAGTTTATCTCTGTGTCTTGGTAAACAATTATTGAGTGAATTAATTGTTGATCAGAAATACTGAAGAACTAATGGTTTCCTAGTTATTCTGAGAATCTATAGATTATTGAAAAAGAGAACTAATATAATGCATTTATTAAAAGAGAGAACACAAAATGATCGGATTAATTTTAGTAACTTTTTTTTCAGTGTTGGGGATCAAACCTAGTGTAAAAAACATTGGCATAAATGAAGTTTCCAAAAAATATTTTGAAAATAATTATAAATTTAAAAATTATAGTTTATCTCCCTGTTCCCTCCACAAGGACTAAGGGTTAATCTATAAGGAGAAGATAGTCTTTTTTTTTTTTTTCTCTCTCTCTCCTTTTTTTTTTTTTTTTTACAGTAACAAGATGTTTAAGATCCTTGCTTTTGTTTTGTTTGATGAAAATAAATTTCCTAGCACTAGGAAACAAATAATCATTTAATTTAATTCAATAATCAGATTAGTAAACTTTAAAAAAATTCTAGTTAGCAAAATAAGAATCACCAATTAGGGAGTAAGTCAAAAATGGAGGTGAAGTATATTAGAATAGTTGTTTTTATAAAATATGTGCACAGCCTAAAATCATTTAGAGTTTTTTCAAAATGGCACCCAATAATGTTCAAGTGAACTTTACACGGGAGATTAGATTCTCACTGCTGCACAATGACATCTTGTGGTTATTATTAGACACATCAAAGACCTTGCACCTTGTGTTGACTTGTGTAGAGGAATTCATCTTCTATAGAAGACACAGGATAAGGATAGCTAATTGGCTACAGTTCTCTATAAAGCAGACTTTTCTTATATCTGTAATGAGATAATAGTGCACATATTTAGCATAAAAGGAACTGCTTGTACTTGAAGTACATTTTTAGCATTAGTGGGAAAAATAAAATATTTCTTATACTGTATTTTAAGTAGCAAATAAGTATTTTAAAATATTCTATTCAAAGAACTAATATCAATCCTCCTCAAATTATTCCATGTAAAGAAAAGGAGGGAACACTGCTAAACTCATTCTCCTGTATCACCCTGATATCAAAACCAGACAAAGATACTTCAAGGAAACAAAACTTCGGACCAATATCCTCCTCCTCTTCTTCTTCTCCTTCTCCTTCTCCTTCTCCTTCTCCTTCTTTTGCAGTGCTGGAGTTTGAACCCAGGGCCTTGTACTTGCAAGGCAAGCACTCTACCAACTGAGCTATATCCCCAGCCCAATGCAATAATTCTTAATAAAACATTGGTAAATCACATACAAGAACATTACAAATAGTGCATTATTATCAAGTTGGTTTCATTCCAGAGATGCAAAGTTGGTTCAACATATGGAAATCAATAAATGTAATTCACCACACAAACAGACTTAAGGATAAGAATCACATGATTATTTAAATAGATGCAGAAAAAGCATTTGACAAAATACAGAACTTATCTATATTTAAAGAACTAGAAAAACTAGGGGTAGACAGAACTTACCTCAACATTGTAAAGGCTATATATAACAAACCCAAGGTCAACATCATTCTGAATGGAGACAAACTAAAAGCATTTCTTCTAAAAACAGGAACAAGATAAGGAAGGATATCTACTTTCACCACTCCTATTTAGAGTCCTTGAAACTCAAGCCAGAGCAATCAGACAAGAGAAGGAAATTAGAAAGATACAAATAGGAAAAGAATAGCTGAAATTATCTCTGCTGATGACATGATTGTATTTGGAAGACTCAAAAAACTCCACCAGAAGATTTCTAGAGTTCAAAATGAATTCAGTAGCAGGATACAAGATTGATACCCATAAGTCAATCATGTTCCTATATTCCAATGATGTAATCTGCTGAAAAAGAAATTAGGAAAACTATACCATTCACAATGGACAAAAATATAAAAAATAACTTGGGAGTCAATCCAACAAGAGAGGTGAAGGACCTCTATAATGAAAACTATAGAATACTAAAGAAAGAAATTGAAGATCTTAGCAGATGGAAAGACCTCCCATGTTACTGGATAGGCAGAATTAATATTGTCAAGTGATGTATGGATTCAATGCAATTCCTATACAAATTCCAATGACTTTCTTCACAGAACTAGAAAAAGCAGTTATGAAATTCATTTGGAAAAATGACACACAGCATAGCCAAAAGCAATCTGTAGCAAGAAAAATTAGGAGGCATCACAATACCAGATCTCAAGTAATACTACAGAGCTATAGTAACAAATACAGTATGGTACTGGCACCAAAACAGGCCTGAAGACCAACGGAATAAAACAGAAGACACAGAGACAAACCCTCATAAACACAGTTATCTGACACTAGCAGAGGTGCCGAAAACACACGTTGGAGAAAAGATAGGCTTTTAAACAAATGATGCTTGGAAAATTGGAAATCCATATGCAGTAGAATGAAATTTAACCCCTATCTCACCCACAAAACTCAACCCAAAATGGATCAAAGACCTAGAAATTGAAACAGAAACCCTGCAACTTCTAGAAGAAAATGTAGGCCCAAACCTCTAACATATTGGCTTACAAACTGACTTCCTTAACAAGACTCTGAAAGCACAAGAAGTAAAATAAAAAATCAGTAAGTGGATTGGCATCAAATTAAACAGCTTCTTCACAGCAAAGGAAACATTGAAGAGTATGAAGAGAGAGTCAACAGAATGGGGGAAAATCTTTGTCTCCTGCTCCTCGGAAAGGGCATTAATATCCAGGATATATGAAGAACTCGAAAAACTTAACACTAAAAAAACTCAAAAACCAAAACAAATAAGCAACAACAAAAAGAATAACCCAATTAATAAATGGGAAAAGGAACTAAACAGATCCTTCTCAAAAGAAGAAACACAAATGGTCAACAAAAATGTGAAAAAATCTTCAGCTTGTCTAGCAATTAGAGAAATGCAAATTAAAACTATATTGAGATTTCATCTCACTCTAGTCAGAATGGCAATTATCAAGAATACAAGAAACAATAAATGTTGGCAAGGATGTGGGGAAAAAGGTACACCGATACATTGTTGGTAGGATTGCAAATTGGTGCAACCACTTTGAAAAGCAGTATGGAGATTCCTCAAAAAAAACTATGAATGGAACCATCATATTACCCAGCTATCTCAAAGGATTTTAAATCAGTTTTCTACAGTGATGCAGCCACATCAATGTTTATAGCAGCACAATTCCCAATAGCCAAATTATGGAGCCAGCCTAGATGCCTTTCAACAGATGAATGGATAAAGAAAAAGTGGTATACATGCATAATGGAGTTTTTCTCAACAATAAAGTAGAATGAAATTATGACATTTGTCAGTAAATGTATGGAACTGGTGACTATTATGCTAAGTGAAATAAGCCAGTCCCCAAAAGCTAAAGGTCAAATGTTTGCTGTGATATGCAGAAGCTAATCCAAAATAGGGGGCAGTGGGGGCGGGCGGATTTAAAAAAGAATAGAAGAAAGATCAGTGGAGTAGACAAAGGGGAGTAAAAAGAAGAGAGGAGAGATGGGATAGGGAAATACAGGAATGAACCTAACCTAACTTTCCTGTGTGCATATATGAAGATACCACAGTGGATATCATGTACATCCTTGAGACACTATTAAAAACCAACAGACAACACCACCAACACGAACAAAAACTATAAATAAGTAGCATGAAAAGGAATGGGGGGAGGGGAGCGAAGGGAGTACTGAGGACTGAATTAGAACAAATTATATTCTATGCTTTTATAATTAGATCAAAATGAATCCTATTGTCATATATAACTATAAATAACCAATAAAAATTACCTTAAAATAAAATATTCTATTTTAAAAAATTGGGATCCACCCATATTCTATGTAACTATTATTTATTTATTTTTTTGGAATTGAACCCAGGGTCTTGCACATGCTATGGAAGTGATCTCCTGCTGAGCTATATGCCCAGTCCAATAACTCTGTACTAAATAAATTTTACAGAAATTTTATTATGGAAAAATTCAGGTATACATAGAATAGAGTGAAATTGAGTGAAAAGGATAGTGAACCTTGTGTACTCAAGCTTCAGCATTAACAAGTATCAAGTCATGATTAAACTTGTTTCATCCCTGTTCACAATGGCTTATCTATACCCTCCCCTCTCAATTGAGTTCTGGAAGCAAATCAATGTCCTGGTATGGTTCAAAGAGACACTCTTCCTTGGGCCTCTTTTGTCCTTACACACCTTGCTGCATGAGCCAAGACTGCAAAACCCTGGCTGTTCTTTTCCATGAAAATTTCTCAAGGTTGGTTTTGTAGTTAGGAGATGAGATATGTTTCCCCACCCTTGCACACCCACACTAGTCCCAGGACAAAAAAGCAGGCTTGCTTACTGCCTGCTATAAAATTGGTGGGTTACCCAAGTTCAGTGTTCCTCAGCTGTGAAGCAAATCCACTACATGTGCAGGCATCCTCTGGGCCACCTGGGCTTCTGTGGCACCTGAGGGCAAGGGGAAGCAACACATATATGTTGATGTTTGTGCTGCTTAATACATGGTGGGTAGAAATAAGACCCTAAATGTCTCATGCATTCTGCCTGTCTCCATAAAATCATAGTATGCTAATTTATTAGGTTGTAGGCAGGATCAAATCAAACCCCAGACATAACATGTCATTTTATCTGTTCATATTTCAGTATATAGTTTTAAAAAATATGAGCTCTATTTAAAAACCTCACGGTAGTATCATCACATTTTTAAAAATAATAATTCTTTACTATCATTGGATATTCCTAGTGTGCTCAAATTTTTCCAAATTGTTTCATTTTTTTCTTATTGTGTGTTTGAATAATGACCCAAGTAAGTTTTATAATCATATTGTGTGATTTGAATTAAAACTTTTTATAGTAGTAAAATATATATTAAACAAATTTATAATTATAACCATTTTTAAGTATGCAATAATATTATTAATTATATTGACGATGTTTGCAACCAACACCACTGTTTTCCAAATTTTTACATCAGAATGATTTGAACCTTAAAAACTTTTTGTTTCTGTTTGTTTTTGAAATGGGACTCTAGGTTGCTGGCTTTGTATCCCTTAAAAAAGTTGCCAATTGAGAATTTAAAAGTTTTAAAAATTTATTTATTTTTATTATGTTTTTAAACATTTTAAAATTTGTTTTAATTAGTTATACATGACAGTATAATGCACCTTGACACATTATACATAATGAAGTACAATTTCTCACTTTTCTAGCTATACATGATGTAGAATCCTACTGGTCATATAGTTATATATGTACATAGGGTAATAATGTCTGATTCATTCTGTTATCCTTCCCATCCCCATACCCCGTTCCTTCTTTTTCTTTGTTTTTTCCTTGCAATTTATTCATTGCAGGAAATCAGATCATTTTTATTGTGTGGTGTTCCACATTCATGTTTCTGCTCCTCCTCCTCCTCCTCCTCCTCCTCCTCCTCCTCCTCCTCCTCCTCCTCCTTCTCCACCTCCTCCTCCTCCACCTCCTCCCCTTCTTCCTCTTCTTCTCTTTCCTCTTTTTGTTCTTCATCTTTTCTTCTTTGTGGTACCCGGGATTTAACCCAGGTATGCTCTATAACTAAGCTATATTGCTAGTCCTTTTTATTTTCATTTTGAGACAGAGTCTCACTAAGTTGGCCAGGCTGGTCTTGAACTTGAAATTTCCTGCTGCATCAGCCTCAGTCTCCTGAGTTGCTGTGATTACAGGCGTGTGCCAATGTGCCTAGTTCCCATAATGTTGATTTTGCCATTTTTACAATTGTGGAGATGTTTAACACTTTCCCCTGTCTCCTGTATTTCCTGTAAATTATTTTTGTGTCTGGAGGTTTAATTAGATTAGGGTCATTGTTTTTTTTTTTTTTTTGAAAGACTGCTTCTTATGGGGTTTTATGGACTTCCTTCAGGTGGGACATAATATCCAGTTATTTATCTTTTGGATGTTTGAAGTCTTTATGATTATTGCCTAAGTTCTTTATGTTTTAGATACACAATAGTATTGTGTAGTAGTATTTAATTTTTATTACTTCTTTTTAGTAGTTTTAATATTTGCATTGGGGAAAGAATTTCATAGCACTCCTCTGTGAATGTTCAATCAATCAGTCTAATCAAAGTACTTCCTGTCACAGTACCTTATTTATCAAATGGTTTCATTGTGATTAGTTTTTAACCAAAAGAAAGTTTTTTTAAAAAAGTGTGTTGTACATTTTATTCTCATAGAGTACAGAGTATGCCTAAGACTAAAGTAATATTTGAGGAAAAGTTAAAAACTGATAATGTAAGTAAAATTTTCACTCTCCCAAATCATCTCTATTGTGGAGTGTCCCTTTTGTTAAAAGTTTCCCCAGGAATCTTTAACATGGAAAGAAAGCAGTACTGGTACAGTTAGGGGACAGACAGATGTGAATGGTGGGGACACAAGGTTAAGAGAATAATTCTATAAAATGGGCCTCCCACATGCTGTCTTTTCCAAGAAGCAATTTACCTGCAGCCCTGCCTGAAATAAGTGGAAAGGCTATGTCATATTCCTCAGCAAACTACCTGTTATCTGCAGGAGAAATGTGGGCCTGAAGTAATGTTTATAAGAGGAACCCAAGTTACCTTGAAGGGGGAGACTTTTGTGACCCTCTTCATAGACCAGATCCCAAAACTCAGGGAAATAAGGATAATTCCTCCTAACCATAAAACCTGTAAGAACTTATGGTTAAGAATCCAATTAGAAGCCATCAACATGGGCCAAGGTGACTCCGAGTTGTCATGGCAATGGGGACTTGAAAGTCTGATGTCATCCTGCTGTCACTCAAAAGTCAAGAGGTGGATCTGGGCAGCACTCTCTGGAAACTTCTCTGGGATTTCCAATAATACTGGAGTTCAGGAGAGGCACTCTGTCCCTCTCCTCTCCAAGAGAACCCCCCTCTCTTCCTTGAGAGTGTTCCTTTTCCCATGTCTTCAATAAACTCATGGCTATTACTCTGAGCAACATGTCTGAAATCTTTCTGATTTGATTGTAAGATTTGGGATTTAGGGCTGGGGATATAGCTCAGTGGTAGAGTGCTTGCCTCTATCAACACTGCCAAAAAAATGAAAAAAAGAAAGAAAAAAGAATTGGGGTTTGACGGGAGGGGGGTCTTCATGCTGCCTCAACTTCCCAGAAGGTCCCAGCTCTGCGACAGTATGGAGAAGCAATTTCAGTTTCTTCTTCCAATGAAGTGTCCTGAGAACTTGGGAGAGCTTCCTTAATACATGTTTTCTGATTCTTTTTTATGCATGGATCTAAATTTAAGCATAGTGGGTTTTTTTTCT
Organism: Glaucomys volans; assembly: GCA_020662805.1. NCBI lineage: Eukaryota > Metazoa > Chordata > Mammalia > Rodentia > Sciuridae > Glaucomys > Glaucomys volans. Next base: position 459,306 of record JAJEJO010049385.1, on the reverse strand, counting down.
TTTTTTTTTTTTTTATGCCAGGATGGCATATCAGAACATTTCACCAGAGCAAAACCGAGACACATCTGTTCTAATCAATCAGTTACCAACTTGATTGACTAATTTAGCAGGAATAAAAAAATTTAAAATCATCATATGGATTGAAACACAATCCCTTTACCACCTCAATATCATACTTTTCTTTTTATCCCCCCATAGCATCTCCTAACTTACACCAGGCATTTTGTGAAATTTGTGAATGCTGGGGATTGTAGCAAGTAAAAAGGTCATGTGACAAAATAGTTCTTCAGCACACTAAGCATTGAATGACTACAAAGAGGGAATGAGAAAGTGAGGATTTTTCAAAATATTTTTTAGTAAACTTAAAATTTTTTTAACATTTTATTTTTTTAAAGATATACATGACAGTAGAGTGTATTTTGACATATTATACATGCATGGAGCGTAATTTATTCTAATTAGGATCCCATTTTTGTGGTTGTACACAATGTGGAGTTCCACTGGTCATGTATTCATATATAAACATAGGAAAGTTATGTCCAATTCATTCTACTGACTTTTCTATTCCCATCCCCCCTCTCTTCCCTTCATTCCCCTTTGTCTAATCCAGTGAACTTCTATTTTTCCCAGGACTCCCCTTAGCATCTGCATATCACAGAGAACAGTCGACCTTTGGTTTTTTGGGATTGGCTTATTTCACTTAGCATGATAGTCTCCTGTTCCATCCATTTACTGGCAAATGCCATAATTTTATTCTTCTTTATTGTTGAGTAATACCCCATTGTAGGTGTGTGTGTGTGTGTGTGTGTGTGTGTGTACATTTTCTTCATCCATTCATCTGTTGAAGGGCACCTAGGTTGGTTCCATAGCTACTATGTGAATTGAACTGCTATAAACATTGATGTGGCTGCATCACTATAGTATGCTGATTTTAAATCCTTTGGGTAAATACCAAGGAGTGGGATAGCTGGGTCAACTGGTGATTTCATTCCAGGTTTTTCTGAGGAATTGCCATACTGCTTTCCACAGTGGTTGCACCAATTCTCAGCTCCACCAACAATGCATGAGTACACTATTTCCCCACATCCTTACCAACATTTATTATTGCTTGTTTTCTTAATAATTGCCTGGAGTGACATGGAATCTCAGTGTAGTTTTACTTTGCATTTTTCTAAATGCTAGAGAAGTTGAACATTTTTTCATATATTTGTTGATCTATTGTATTTCTTCTTCTGTGAGGTGCTTCTTCAGTTCCTTTGCCCATTTATTGATTGGGTTATTTGTAATTTTGGGCTTAGGTTTTTTGAGTTCTTTATATATTTTGGAGAATAACGCTGTACCCAAGGTGCAGGTGGCAAAGATTTTCCCTCATTCTGTTAGCTCTTTCCTCACATTCTTGATTGTTTCATAGTTAGAAGATGCTTTTTAGTTCGATACCATCCGATTTATTGATTCTTGATTTTACTTTTTGCACTTTAGGAGTCTTGTTGAGGAAGTTGGTTCCTGAGCTGACATGATGGAGATTTGGGCCTACATTTTCTTCTAGTATGGGCAGGGTCTTTGTTCTAATGCCTAGGTCCTTGATCCACTTTGAGTTGAGTTTTGCACAGGGTGAGAGATAGCAGTTCAATTTCATTCTGCTACATATGGATTTCTACTTTTCCCAGCACCATCTGTTGAAGAGGCTATCTTTTATTTTTACAAAATTCCTGACCCTTCTTATTCATCTACTTGTCATCATAAGCATCTTACACAAAATAAAATTTTGAAATTTTCGGGGGTGACTTTTCTTCTGTCTCTCAGCAAAGGTACCAAGAGAGTAAACTAGCAAGTCACAAGTATATTTGATGGTATAATATAGTTGTATGTCATAAAAAACAAACTGCTGTCTTCATAGTAAAAGTGAAAGAAAGCACAGTTCAACTAAATTAGCATGCTTGTGGGAAAATGACTCTGAAAGCCCGTCTTCCAAGTCAAAGAGTGAGGTAGGTAGCATGCTTTTTGTGTTTACTAAATGCAATGTGTTTGTTCTGATTCTCCATTGCAGTGCAACAGATTACAATTTAGAGGCTGAAGATGACACGCATCTTCTCAGTCTCAGTGGCTCAGGAATCTGGGAGCGGCTTAGCTGGGAGCCTCTGGCTCTGGGCCTCTCATGAGCTGCCATCAAGCTCTCCAGTCATTTTCAGTCATAACAGTTTCATTTCAGAAAAAAAAAAAAAAATCTAATCCTGAGCGATACATAGTCAGGCTTGGAACTTCTTCTGCCTCCTTTCTCAGTCCGTCTTTTTCAGGGTTGGAGGATAGGAATTCTGGAGTTTTCTTTTTTCATTTCAGTTCTTTTGGCTTCGTCAGAGATTTTTCTCACAGAAACACCCAGTTGTGGCTTTCTTCATGTTTGCAAATTCTCTTCTTCATTAGCATTTTCTTCCAAGGACAATTCTCTATCTCCTTGGAGGTAGCTTCACTTCAGCCCTGGCAAAATCTCCTGAGACAGCCCCATGAGAAGCTCCCTCCCTCTCATCCTCTTTCTGGTCCTGGGAAGCTCTCTCCCAACCTTGGTGAATCTGAGATTCTTTGGATCACTGCTACAGACTGCCCCCTTGCTCTTTGAGGGTTTTTAATTTCTCAAACTACCTTGGTCAAGCCTTTTAGTAATCCTTATATCCTGGGAACAAGGAATGTTTACCATATTACTACAGGACTTAAAATCCAAAAGAGGAGATATATCGGCTGGTTGATCAAATGCTTGTCTTGTATGGGTAGGAAGTGAAAGAGTTTTCTTGTAGAACATATTTCCCACATGTTGAGATACCTTTGAAGACAAAATAATTATAGTAATTAGGTTTGTGAATTCATTCAATAACCCAGCGCTAACCACAGACGGCAGGGAGGCTGAGGTAATTTCAGGCATGGAGCCTGTACATGGTTTGTGGGATCATAGTGCTAGGATTTGGTGGGCTTTTTCTTTCTCTTGGAGTCATACAGTGTTTTCATCCATAAAGCTGTGTGTCAGCATGGCTCTGATTTTCCAATTCCCCTTCCTGGTTCTACTGTGGTTCATGGGCACTGGCTGTGACTCTACTCCCAGTGCACCCCACCCTGACCTTCTCTAGTGGTTCCATGAGAGGCCTCCCCACCCCGCACCGCACACCTCCACCAACAGCCAGCCAAACCTTCTCCTGGCTGGTCACTGGCAAGACAACTGAAGCTGCTCTGAGGCTGGTGCCCTGTCACTGACTGGGACCCTATATTGGGCTTCAGCTGATTTTGCTACAAACCTGACCCTGAATGGAACCCAAGCCTCACTGTCTCAGCTCAGATGCCAAACTGCCTTCATTCTGATAATATATCTGAGTTCCAACTCCCAGTAACTTTTTTCTTCCATCCATCCTTTTCCTTGTATGGCTAGTTCAGATCCACCTCTGTGCTAGTGGGTGGGTTTCCTTCATGGTGGTCGTGCTGGCTATCATGGGGCTTTCTTTCAATCTCCATTTTGGATGTTGAGACCTTGTTATGTTATCCAGTGATGAACTCTTGGCTGTTCACCTTCTGGATCTTCCACATGTTACTTAGTCTTCCAATTCTGCCAATTCAATTCCCAATCCCAAGGACTCTTTGACCATCCTTCCCCTCAGCTTCTGAGGGAGCCCTGTCCGGTTATGCTGGCTCATGGTACCTGGGATATAGTAGCTCAGTTGGGCTTCATGGAGGTATATATACTAATAAAAACAAATGATAAGTTGAAGCCAACCAATATTTGATTTGAGGAAAAAATCATGAAGTTATTATAAGTATGCCAAAGAATATAATATCCCCACTAAAGAAAAGTAGATAATTTAAAAATGAATGCCATATTGTTTCAATGTTAATTTCTTAGTTTTGATAAATGTACCATGTTGTATAAAGTATTAAAATTGGGGAAAACTAGGTAAACTATGTACAATTTTTATTACTTCACTGTCTAAAATTATTCTAAATGTTGGAAAAAAAGAATATCAATGGAAACACTGAACTATTTATATTAGAAAAAAAGAATTTCTTTATCTTAAAAATTTTAGACAAATAAAAATGGTTTTCAAAGGATATTCTGGAATTTTAGTTCCTGGCATAAACATTTATGGTGACTAGGTATGGTCTCGTATGAATTCTGGAACAAATTAGTTACTGCGTTTTGGCTTTCCTTTTACTGTTAGGAAGCTCATTCTTTTGAAAGCTAATTATTGAAGTATTTATGGGTCTTGCATGTTCTGAGGTTACATCAACCCACAAAACACACAAATCCTTTTTCTTATGTTTATATTCTAATGGTGGCAAGGGTAAGTCAATAATAAATAAAGAATATAACAAACAAATAGATCACACTTATGGTCGAAGATGTAGGTGTTATGTGGGGGAAAGGAGAGCAGGAAGAGGTATGTTAGGAGCATGCATGGGGGCCTGGGAAGTGTGACATTTAAAATAGGGTGATCAGGGCAAGCCTCAGTGATGAATATAAAAGAGCAAAGAATGAGGGAGTCAGGGGAAGAGCATCCTGGGCAGAGGGAAGAGCCATTGGGAAAGCCCTGGCATGGAGCACGCCTCCAGCATTTAAGGAACAACTAGAGGCAGGTAAGCAAGAGCAGCAGTACTGACTACTGATGGGGAGGAAGTGGTGGGTGGGGTCAGCAAGGTAGGGTTGTGCTGGGTGGGAGGGTACAATTGATATGGGACCTTGGCTTTGACTCTGAGGGAAGTGGGGAGCTCGGTTTGGAATAGAAGAGTGACACGATCTGTCTTATGTATAAAAAGGACCACTTTTAACTGGTGAATGGACTCTGAGTAGGCAAAGGCAGAATCCGGGAGAATAGCAGAAGGTTAACACAGTAGTTGGAGAGACAATGGTGATTTAGAGGAGAATGGAGCAAGATGGTGGCAAGAAGTGGTGGGTGGCTGGAGCCAGCTTGTTCCAGCTCACCAGAGCCACTTACTAAATTTGTAGGAAGTTTGTGAGCCAGTTGTTAAACAGGCTGTTATTAAAACTTAAAATCAAGTTGGGTGTGGTGGTGTCTGCCTGTAATCCCAGCAACTCAGGAGGCTGAGGCAAGGAGGGTTGAAAGTTTGAGGTCAGCCTGGGCAACTTAGCAAGACCGTCTCAAAATAAAAAATAAAAAGGGTAAGGATGTGGCTCAGTGTAGAGTTCCATCCCCTTAGTTCCATCCCCAGTACCACAAAAAACAAAACGCAAAACCTAAAAATTAAAAAATTATATTGAAAATGAAAGTCATAAATATTTAAATATTATGCCTTCTTGTTTTTCCTAACTAAATTTGTTATTATTTATCATTGTGTGCTTAAGATTATTTATATCTATTATATCTTATATACAATATGTCTATTGCATACCATGAAAATACTCTAGAATGTGGTGCTGCTATGTGTCTCTTTCTAGTTCTCTGTTCAGTGTCATGATGATATTGTTGATCAGCGATTTATATCATAGAGATTGGCAAATGCTACAAATCAGGGTCCATTTGTTTTTAAGAGGTTCTAATTGTTAAACATTTACCACATACCACTTCTTATTGCCTTCTCAGTTTTACCTAGGAGTCTGTACCACCCCTCCTACCTAGCATTTTCAGGTTCTTTCACTTCTAACATGTCCCCACCACAGAGAGGAAAGCTCAATAGGAAGGTTAAATATTCTTAATATTACATCTAAGCATTAATATACATTTAGGTATGTGAAATCACCATACCTGTGATTGAATTTTTAGCGCTGGCCCTAGCTTCAATCCCATGGCACCTCGAAGATGCTTCTCTGTGAGTAATGGCAAAATTTCTCCATCAATTGCATGATCTTTAAATACCTTGTTAAACACAAAAGGTGTCAGCTTTGTCCAAATGTCTTAAATAATGTTCTTACTCTGTATACAGATATTTTAGTTTTGGTAGAAATATTAAGATTATTTGAGGAAGACACAACATTTCAAAAAACTAACTCTCTCTTTTTTTCTCTCTCCCTCCCCCAACATTCTCTCTCTCTCTCTCCTTCTCTCTTTCAGTGCTGGGATTGGACCCAGGACACTGGCTGGGCAAGTGCTATAATACCACACTTCCACACTTTCAGCCCCAAACTTATTTCTAGTTGTTCTCTCTCCTGTGTCCCAGTGGTACACTGTGCTCTTTAGTAACCCCTGGAGTAGACTGTAATTCTCTGTTTGTAGAACTCATTTCCAACCTAAAGCACTTAATATTTGAGGACAAGGTCGCTGTTCTGTTTAACAATGTACCCTTAATGCAGTTTGGTTTATGGTAGAAGATGTGCAAGAAACACTGCAGGATGAATCAACAAATGGGCAAGTACCCTCAGTGAAAGGATGCGAGTAGAGCTCACAGGCAAACATCACCTCCCGTTTGCAGATGCAATGTCCTCTGCCCTCTGCTTTAATGTTTGGGAGGAGAAAACTGCAAAAGCAGTTAACCCTGGGCCTTTCCAGCAGGGCCTGTTCATTCTAACTCTGCAGTGGATGTTTCCATGCCTTCCTTTCTTCCAGAAGCTAGGAAAGCTACTGGTGGACAAAGTTTCCGGGCAAATAAAGACAAGGGTTTGGATCAATTGGTAGGACCATAATTTCATGATATCCAACTTCAACCTGCCTGGCAATCCTTGTGTTCACTCATGAACTTTCTTTCCTTCTATTTGAGGGCTTCTCCATCCTCCTTAAACTTTAGACCCAAGAGTCCTCCTTTGTTTTCAGCAGATCATATAGCTTCCTAATTTAAAAAGAAAAGAAAAAGAAGGCTGGACATGGTGGCTCTGGAGACTGAGGCAGGAGGATCAGGAGGCTGAGGCAGTAGGATTGTAACTTCAAAGCTAGCCTCAGCAACTTAGTAAGGCCTTAAGCAACTAAGTAAGACCCTGTCTCTAAACAGAATATATAAAGGGCTGGGGATGTGGCTCAGTGGTTAAGCACCCTTGGGTTCAATCCTCAGTACCAAAAGAAAAAAAAAAAAAAAAAAACGAGAAGGAGAGGCTGGGGTTGTAGCTCAGCAGTAGGGTGCTTGCCTAGCACAAGTGAGGCACTGGGTTTGATCCTCAGCACCATATAAAAATAAATAAATAAAGATATTGTGTCCATCAACAATTAAATATATTTAAAAAGAAAAAGAAAAACCAATAAATAAATGAATAAGAAATTCCACTAAATCTGAGTAATGAATCTAACAACTGTCCTGGTTAATGGAAGATGGGTTTGTTTTACTGAGTTTTTGGTTGGTGTGACCAAAATGCCTGACAAGAACAACTTAGAGGAGGAAAGGTTTATTTTGGCTTCTGGTATCAGAGGCTCAGGCTATGTTTGGCTGACTTCACAGTGCTGGGCCCAGGCCTGGCAGAGGAAAATGCACAGGACATGGCAACCAGGAAACAGAGAGCGCCGCTCACCAGGGAAAAAACATAAATCTTGAAGGCACACCCTCCAGTAACCTACTTCCTCTAACCACATCCTACCTGCCTACGCTTACCACCCATTTAATCCATTCATGTGGATTAATCCACAGATTGGGTTGCAGTTCTCACAAACTAATTTCACTTCTGAACATTCTTGCTTTGTCTCACACTCGAGCTTTTGTGGAGCACCAAATATCCTAACCATAATAAGGTCTCTCTACTACTTAAAGACAGGCTCTCCACGTTTGCTGTGGATCTTCACCTTTTCCACTTTGGGGCCTCACTCAATAGAAAATTCCCTCTTTTGTCTTCAACCTTTCCTCTTATGCTGACTCTTTCCCATTGGCATTTAAGCAAGTCTCCACCATTGTTCAATGAGCAATGATGACAACGTATACACTCCATTTCTAGATCCTGCCACACATTTCTCCTTCCCTGCATAGCTGCATTTCTCAAAAGGGGTTCGGAGCTCCTCTCTGCATTCGTGTTCTCACTTCCTGGTCTCACAGGTTCTGAGTTCTGTCCCTTCTATCCCATTAAACCTGTTCTTAAACCTGTTCTTCTCAGGTTCCCTGGTGCCACTATTGTACCAAACACCTGGACATTCTCTAGTCCTCATTTCTTGTATTTGTTAAATTCCTGGATGCTTTTGACATTTATGACTGCTCCCTGTGAACATGACCATCTCTATATGCTGAAGGCTCCCTAATGTCTGTGTTTATTTTAGAAGCTCAATCCTGACAATTCTGCCTCTTAGATAGTGCTTTTATCTGCTCACCCATATTACTCCTACCCTGGCTTAACTTCCTTACAGCTCATGTGAGGCATCTTGCCCTGTGGTCTTGCTCCCTTCAATCTATTTTCACAAAAGCAACCTGAGCAGCATTTCTGGCATATAAAGTGAATCATGCCTCTCCTGATTAAAACCTCTACTGCCTCTAGGATAAACTCATAGTCCTTCCCTGGGTCTTCAAAGCTCCTTGTGGCCTGGCCCCTTCTTCTCTTTAGGATCCTGTCTTGCTGTTCTCATTTCTCCCATCTTGGCCCTGGCCCTCCATGCTACTGGGAACTATTCTCAATATCCAAGTATGTGAAGTTCTCTCTGGTTCTGGCCCTCACAGGGAGGCTCCCTCTTTCCCTCCATCCTGCCTCTCCTCCCTCCTGACCTTCAGGTCTCACTTTAGAGGCTGCTTCCTTTAGGGTACCATGATTTCCTCCCTTGAGTTCCTACCACATCTCTTGTCCCCTCTTATAGCAAGAACACTTCTGTTGATGTGGGACCCCTGACTGGTATCCCTCATCTGGACTTTGAGCTTCTTCAGAAGAGGAACCACACGTGCATGTTTTCTTGTGTGATCCCATGTCTTGGAGGGCATGCTTTGGGACCAGTTGGAAAATAGAAATTTCTTGGAAAGCTCTTAAACCAGGATCTTGTGTTTCAAGAGTTGAGCCATTTACAAATTGTATTAATTAGCTCTTTTCCTAGTTCAATTAAGCAAATCACAAAATAGATAATATGAACTAATTTAATTTGAACCACAGTAAAAATGTGGGCAGCTTGGGTTAGTCTGCCTAACCTTATTTTGAAGGAATTATACTTTTCTTAAAAATATCTCTTGGAAATATCAAAAGCAATATGCCTCTGTTGCCACCTTAGAGAACTTCTAGGAGACCAGGGATCCTTGGTTGGAAACCCTAGAGCTCAATAACCTTAATATAAGGTGGTTGTAATAGAAAGGGACTGATTTGTAGTCACATATGCATTTTCCAAGTATTTCCCCTTTTAGTCAACTTGATGCTCAGTTTTACTCAGTTGCAAAATAAGGGTAGTATCTTTTTGGGGGGGGATATAAATTGTATTTAAAAGAGAATGTAAGTTATGTGTCTATTAGGCATTATTATCATTATTAGTTTTTTATAAACAGGAGAATCAATGTAGAAAAGGTTGAGTCATTCAATAGATACAGTAAGAAAAACATGTTAAAAAACGTATTGTTCATGATTCTGACCCAGGGTTTTCCCGGCTGTATTTCACTGCCATGCAGAAGATGTTGTGCAGATGAAAATGGTTGATTATATTTGTGGTAGAAATCTCACCTCGTTTTTATTTCTTTGTAGTGATTCCAGTGAGTCATGAAGAGGGTGTTTGTGAGCATCCAAAGAAGGAGAAAACACATGAATAAACTTTCAAAAGGAAGAAGGTTGGCGGCCAGGGACTGGAGGGTGAGGACCTGACCCTCAGCCATGGTGGGTGCACATGAGGCCTGGGGCAAAGACATCGAACACACCTCTGTCACTCAGATGTGCCCCCTTTGTCTTTACCAGAGCATTTGGGGTCATGTGTATGATGTAAATGTGCCCTGATTTTTAGTAATTTCAGTTAGTTTCAGAGATAAAACATTTTATCTGCTAAATTCTTTGAATTAGACATTTATTTAGAATAACAAAATGGGTTATAGGTTCTCCTATGGGTCCCTAAATAGCTGAGCCACCAATCCTCCAGAGACATCTCTTTAAAAGAGTCCATTTGCGCAGGGGTTTTTGGGTTTTAGCTGTAATTTTTTTTCCACTCAACTTCTTGCTTTATTAACAGGAAGTGGGTGGTTGGATGTTGCTAAGTGGGCACCTCAGGCAGAGGTGAGGAGAGGAAGACAGAGGGGAGGACAGTGGGTACAGCTCTGACTAGCCTACTGGCACAGCCCAACACATATAAAGAGATGGGCTGGAGGGAAGTGGACCGGACACTTTTGACAAGGGAGCTGTGTACAAGCAGTGCTGTATGAGGGCTGTTGCACCCAGAATGCACTGGGCTGCATCAGGGAAGTTCCCCATTTCTGTGCAGAGGAAACTCCCTGAGCATAATGAGGAAAGCACACCGCAGAGCAGCCCCGTCTTTCGGTTGATGTCACCTGCAGTAGCTTGGAGTGGAAGACTTTAAAATGCATTTTCACTCCTAAGACATCTGAGAAGCATCTAAAAATAATTGCTATCATTTCTTCTTGAAGGCACTGACATCCTATTTCTGAAAGATAGTGAGTCAGCAATATTTGGGGTACTCATGTTTAGGTGACTCCTGTGTATCGCCCACAAAGGGACATTTGGGATTATTATTGCAAGTAGTTTATTATAAACTGCACTTTAGTAACTGTGGATCACTGACTGATTAAGACTAATCAAAGTTCCAACAAATTTAATCCACCAAGTCAGCAATCACATGCTTATTATATACAAAGGATTGTTTCTGACTGTTATCAGAATTTAATAACTTCATTATGCCTATGGTTGATGTGGCATTTGATAAATGGTAGATATAAATTTTAAAAGTGATTTATCCGTGACTAGTAATAAAATAAGGTTAACCCATTGAGCAGGAGGACAGAGGGAAAACAATTTTAACAGGTTATGCAAATGATAAATTAGCATTTCTCAAGTACTCAGAAGGTACCAGGTATTCGTTAATGCTCACAGCAATCCTTTGAAAATGTATCATTACTATTATCCTCACTTTGTAGGTGAAAGGCACAGAGAAAAGAGGAAACATGTTTTAAGTCACACATTCAGAAAATGGAAAGGACAGGATTTGAATCTGTACTTTCTGGCTTTAGAAGTCATATTCTTAAATACAATGGCTTTTCCATAAGTCCCATGAATAGAATTCAAAAAAAAGGAAAAGAAAATAATAAAAAGAATTAACAGCATTACACTGTAGAAAAACATTTCACAAATGTGAGATTGAAAAAAACAATTATCTCTAGCATCAGACGATTATGATAAACCTTAATGTTCTTTTTTGCCTTCTTTTTAAAATACATAAACCAAAGATAATGATATCACATTTCGTGGAAACTTTGTTGCTTTAAATTGTTATTAAAGTAAACTATAGGCACAAAGATGTAGCAGTGATATAAATTACTATAACCCATGATTTTTGTCACCAATTTTCCCACAAAAATGAGGCTAATTTTCTTTCCATTTGTCTTGACAGTTCATTATAATTTTAAGGATGGCATTTATCTACCAGATTGGATTATGTGTGTTAATTTTTACATATCATCCCAGCATAAATGTAGAATTTAAAAATAGTTAAGGAGTGGGGTATGTCACTCAGAGTGACTAGAGTACTTGTCTAGACTGTAGGAGGCCCTGGGTTACATCCTCACAAAATCAATCAATCAATCAATCAATCAATCCAGTTAATTTTCTATTTTTCAGATCTATCCTTTTCAGAATGAAGTTTATCTTTCTGTTATTTAGGATGAGTAAATAACAGAAACTTTTGATATAGAAGCATGTATTCCAAAAATGTTTGCTATATGCATGAGCAGGGAATGTATCCGGAATCTCTCATTCTTTTTGAATGTTTAGCCTCTTAACCTCCTTCTAATTTGGGGAAAATTTCCATTTCTCAGGAGTCTTGCTGGGACAGAAACTAAAGCCTCTCTTGGTGCTAGGTGTGGCATGTGACCCACATCCACCCATCAGAGACACCTGTCCTGGAGAAGCCAGTGATATCAAAAGGGGGCAAGAGGCAAGTTTGACAAAATTCATTATGCAGGAAATAAACTTCAAATTGTTGTCATTTAATGAAAATACTTAAATATCTAGTCACCTGGGCACAGTCTGAACAACCTGGAAGGCTTCTAATGAAGTCGTGCACATCATCCACAGTCCATTTCTGAATATCTTCATCCAACGAAAGATTTTCCCCAACTGTCACCAGGGCATGTGTTCCTTTAAGATGGAAAGGCAATTATTTTGTGGCATCCAATTTCCAGGAAAAGGGGGAAGCTTGGAGCACAGGTTTCTGTACAGTTATATGAATTTCTCTCAGACTGACAGATCATGCTCCCTTTATAGGTGCCAGTTTGTAACCTTTTAAAAAGATATTCAGTCACTGGGAAATGCTTTGCCTCTGCCTTTCTTTTCCTTTCCTGAAAGGATGTTGAGTGATGACAGTATTGTAAGCAAACAAAGATTTATTCCATCTGCTCCCAGATTCTAACAGAAAGGCCTGGTGGATTTCATTCTCCAGATCGATGCCACCATGTTCTGTGATATTCTGAGATTATCACGCTGTCTGCTAGGAATTTAGTTACATCAAAATGGCAAACTAACACTTCATAGAGAAGCAGTTAGTACGGTGGCTAGATTTCATACAGCCCTGAATCTCTGTCTTTTAAAATATTTTTTTTTCCAAAAAAGTTCCAGAAACTAGTCACTGCATGGTTTTGGCAGTGGTGTTTATATATTCAGATTGGAAAGTATCACAACAGTAATGGACACTGAGAGGTTAAGTTTCTCTTTAACTGCCTATTTTTTCTACACTTAGATATGGAAGAGATAGAATTCATACTCTAAAGCAAAAAACCTGTCTACTTTGTGTTGAATAAATTAACAGTAAATTAAATTAAAATTTTAATTTAAAATTCTGGTAGGTTTCCTCATACTTCCTCAGCTTTTGTTGAAAGTTTTCTGTTTTTCGATATATAAATAAAGCTTAGTGTCATTGATACGGCTTATTAGAACCAATATAATAAAGTGACTTCAAAAAGAGGTCATTCTAAATGGGAGGGAAAGAGGGAGAGAAAAGAGAGAGAGATTCATGAACTGAAATCGAATTTCATGCATGTATGAGTTTGTTGGGATGAACCCAACTACTACGTATAACTATAAAGCTCTAAAATATAAATCTCACACACACACACACACACACACACACACACACGGAAAAGTTATTCTAAGCAGAGCGTCGTGGTGCAGGCCTATAATCCCAGACCCAGGAGACTGAGGTAAATGGATTGCAATTTTAAGGCCAGCCTCAGCAACTTAGTGAGACCCTGTTTCAAAAAATTATACGGACTGGGGATGTGGCTTAAAGGTAAAGAGTCCCTGGGTTTCATTCCCAGAACCCAGTCTTCAAAAAAAAAAGGTGGTTCTAAACAGGATTAAAAATAAAAAGAGAGGCATGATTATTACAGTTCTCTGTGTGTTAAGGTCAGGACTTAAAAACCTGCAGTTAGTGAGGGTCTGCACTTGACCCCTGGACACCCACCTGGCGGAGACAGTGAAGGAACTGGAGGGCAAACCCTGTTAGTTTCACCACAGGCTTCAAGTCCCAGCTCTGAAGCCTTCTCCTTCCCACCATCCCAGGTCTTCACCTCTAGGGGAGCAGTGTGAGCTCTGAGTGGTTTTCCGTAAGTGGGCTGGAGTGCTCCACAGGGGTTGGTGACAGCTGTAGTTGGCTTGACATTGGCTTCGCTTGACTTCTGATTGTTGCATATTTTAATTTCTGGGTCTGCTGCATGCTCATCTTCTTCGAGTGGAATTACATGTGTCTGGCTTAGGACTTTTTCTTCTGCTTGACTTTTGGAACTTTCAGTATCACTGTCTAGAAGTTTCTGATTCCCTGAATCTCTCCTGAATCGATGATATTTATGCCCCCAGCTTTCTATAAAGTGTGGTCCGGTTGCCACCAGAATGGGGTTTCCCCGAAGGTTTCTGACGGTACTTCTGTGAAAATGCAGGTCACTGGCAGAGAGAATGCTCCTGCCTTGGTAGATGGCTGGGCAAGCTGGGACACTGGAACCATAGAGGAATGGCATCTCTAAGCCACCTAGTCCCTTTGGGTTAACTTTTTCCATTTTCCTTTGCTGGTAAATAGAATACATTTCCATTTCTGCCCTAAAAACAAAACAATATCTTTTATACAACCGAACCGAAGAAAGCCATTAGAAATATACTTTTTTTTTTGGAACCAGGGATTGAACTCAGGGACACTCGGCCACTGAGCCACATCCCCAGCCCTATTTTGTATTTTATTTAGAGACAGGGTCTCACTGAGTTGCTTAGGACCTCGCTAAGTTGCTGAGGCTGGCTTTGAACTCGTGATCCTCCTGACTCAGCCTCCCAAGTCGCTTGGATTACAGGCGTGCGCCACCGCGCCCGGCAGAAATATACTTTTGATGGCCCCTTGCCTTCCCTAAGATAGCACCTCTGTTTCTTCAGTACAATCTTAGTGGAACTCAATGAGTTAACACAAGTCTCAACGGTTATCAATTAAGGCAAGTGGCTGGGGCAAGTGGGAAAGGAGGACTTTCTAGTAGTTTTGCTTACTTCACTTTCCTATTGGTGCTCACCTGGACTCCTCAGGGTTCAGCGATGAGAATGATTCTATGCCTTCTCTCACCCTGGGGCCATACCTTAGCTATACTGCTCTGTTTTTCTTTCTGCTGGTCACTGCAGTCGAAAGCCACTGTTGGACTGATGTCAGGCTTTCTGAACTCTGACAATGTCTGAAGTGGGGTTGGCAAACCTGGCTCCTACCCTGGGGCAGAACTAATATCATTTATGACAGAAATGCCAATAAGAATTTCAGAGGCATCACGGTTATGCATTAATTATTGGACATTGACAGACTATCACAACATATAGCACTATTAGCTTCACTATGTGGCTTTTAATCTTGCTTTTATTGTTAACAAACCTGTGTTCGTATATTTTCTTTTTGTAATCTTTTCTGTAAGTCATCAGGGTAAGTGTGTGTTTGTGTGAGTGTGTGCCCATTTGTCATATATATTCATTTATAAATGGACAAGTGAATGAATAGAAAACAGATAAAACAACATTGTTAAGTTACCTGGCAGTATGAGGCCTTCGAATCATTTCATTCCTTCTGCTCACTGCCCTTATGGATTCAGGTGGTAAAAGGCCCCAACCTTCAAAAAGAAAACCACCATTCCATCCCACAAGCAAATGAAAAGCACACATTTGAAAATAATAGAGTATAATGATTTAAAACAATGTCTGCAAAAAATAACCCACCAGTTGAACACAATGTTGGAAATAGTATTGAATCATTGATGTTCAGTATCTTAGATCATCTTTGGTGACAGCATGACAAACGCAAAATAATTTTTGGTTCTTTTCTTTAATTATAGTTATTCTCATTATAGGTGACATTTGCCTGCATATTGCAAATGAAAGAGGGTGAAATGTGAATCTTTGATCTATCTTTTCTTGTCTTATTTAACTGTATTTATTTAGGGGTAAAATGTAATATTTTGATATTGTACATTGTAGAAGTGAATTAACGTATGCTCACTTCATTTGTTTATTATTATTATTATTTTTGGTGGGGAGAACATTTGAAATCTCCTCTCTTAGCAATTTTCAAGTACATAGTACATCGTTATTAACTATAGCTACCATGATGAATAATAGATCTCTAAACTTATTTCTCCAGTCTAATTGAAATTTTGTACAATTTAACCAGAATTTCCCCATTTACCTCACCTTTATCTCTTGATTTGAAGGAATAATTGATAGGTTTCTTTTGTACAAGAATTAGTTGACCTTTTCTAAAAGAATGTTTCTTGATACACCAAATTTCCAGGAAAGAAATGCAATGAGGAGTTAAGTAGATAAATAAGGTTATATAAAGTTCTCTATGTATATGTAGAGTTTTCAGTGTATCTGAGGTAAAATAAGTTTTCCAGAAGGATTTTGATGGAGTTGAGCAGCAAATGCATCCTGTACTCACATCAGTCTTCTAAAATACCTCAACAGCAGCATCACCAGGTTTCAGGCTCCATTCTTGACTGACAAGTGGGCTGATTTCCCTTTTCTCTGGACTCCTAATGCACTTAGGAGTCTATCTCTATACTTTTCAGGCCATCCATGGTAAAGAACCAAGTTTTAAATTCATTTTCTTTATACATTTCCCACCCATCATGAACCAATACTTTACAAAAAATGCAAAAAAGATTTTATAAGAGATTGAAATGAAAACAATACAAGCAACCACCAAAAAAGAAAAAAAAAAAAAAAAGAAAAAAGAAAAAGAAAGACCACTGATGACATCCCTGCTAATCTAAGGAGTCCTCATCTTACTTGGGTTAAGAGTGGCGTATTGACACAGAGCTCACTCTCCCTTTACAGCACTTTCTTCCCTTGGCCAATACATGCTCCTGGGTTTCCTCCTACCTTTCTGGTTGCTCCTTCTGTTTCTCCCATGCTTGTTCCTCCTCATCTTTGGACTCTGTTGGTGTGTCTTAGGGATTATCCTTTGAACTCCTCCATCCATAGATGGTCTTATCTTGTCTTATATTTTCTGATGAGTTCCAAGGTTATGGCTCCTGATTTTCTCCACAAGTCCTCCCTCACTTCAGCTGCCTTCCTGACAGCTGTTGGTGGCTATTAGGCATCTCAAATGTAATCTGAGCAAGCTAAGCCTCAGGTATCTCTCCCTCTCCAAGAACTCTGTTCCTTTATCTTCCTCAACTTCAACTCAATGAACAGCAACCCCACCTTTTGAATTATTCTCAGACAAAAATTTCTCATGTCATTTGTAAAACCTCTCTTTTACCTCCCACATCCAAACTGAGAAAATCCTGTTTTCACCATCCAAATAATTACAGAATCTAACTATCTTGCTATTTCTGTTCCCTCCACTCAAGGCTTCACCACCAGAATCCTTTAACTATTCTAACAATCCCTTAATTCCTATCAATGTATCACCTGATCTTTGCAAGTGTTCCCTTCTCAGCAGCCCGAATGTTCCTGGTAGCCTTTAAATCAGACCATGTCACATCTTTGCTCAAACTCTTGGAATTCTTCCCCTTTAACTCAAAATAAAAGCCACATTCTCACTATGACCTAAAAGGTCACAGGCTTTTTGTTTGCAGTGCTTGGGAATCAAACCTGGGCCTTCATATGCTAGGCAATTGCCCTGACGCTGAGCTACACCCCAACCCAGGCCATCATTAGCTGCCCAGGCCCATTAACTCTCAGATTCTTCTCCTCATAACCTTATCAATTCCTCATGTATAAGATAAAAAAGACATGACTACTGCAATTCTTCATTGATTTATGAATAAATGGATGCTTACAGGAGGTTAGCAACTTAGTCACATTCTAGTGGCACCATGCTTTGAACCTAGGTAACAACTGCAGAAACTACCACACAGTAGTCTCCAAATTTCACCACACGCTCTGTCACCAAAATTTGGTAGCAAAATGATGGCAAGTTAATGCAGCCATTCTGGTCACAGTGACTCCACAAATGAGAGCCAAACATCGATTGCTCATACCTGAGTAGACACGATTAGACAATGTATTTGGCATATTTGCATTGGGTAGAATAGAGGATCCATATTGGGAAGGAATGCAGAACTGCCTTGGGTCAGTTGGACCTACAGTGGGAGGCAACGCATCTCTAGAGAAAGAAATGAAAAAAGAAAAAAAAAAGATATAAAATAGGGAAAATGAGAATGAAGTTGGACAAATTTCCATTGCTTAGGCAGGGAGATTTTTAAAAAATTGCTACATGGGATTCCATCATGTCCAAACTAAAGTACAAAAGTTGTGTGATTTTTATTGATTTGTGTAGAAAAATAGTAAGAAGGATTAAGAAGAAGGACTTGATCCAAGTCAATGAAATTCATTTCTCTAGTTCCGGAAGATTGACCCAGGTGACAACAAAACAGAAAAAACTGGAAGGGAAAATTTTAAGGACATATGGAAAAAATGATTTTATCAAATCAATGCCACTTATTGATTTTTTTTTTCATGACCAGCATTCTGTTCTTACACAAATTCTGTTCTTATTTAATGGACATACTTTGATTGGGATTGCCATCTTGGATCAATGTTTGAATATCTAGGTGAACAATTTATTTATTTTTTTCCAAACTTCAGTTGTCTCTAGGAGTTCAACTTTATTATTCACATTTCCTAAACAAGAATAAATAATGTGTCTTATTTTCTTCTCAGAATGTCAAAGACATTCCAGAAAAGGGAAGATAGAATGCTGACAGAGTGTATGACCAAAATACTTATAATTTCGCTTTTGTTGAAGAGAAAGAATTGTCTATCAAAGGCACTCAATTGTTATGGACTTCATCATTTCCCCCTAAATTCACATTTTTAAGTGTTAACTTCTAGTATGTTTACATTTGGAGATAAGGCCGTTCTGGAGGCAATCGGGGTTAAATGAGAGTGTAAGTGTGGAGCCCTAATCTAATAGGACCAGTGTCCTTTTAAGAAGAGGAAGAGACTCCAGAGTGCTCTCTGTATTTACACAGAGAAGAAAGGCCATTTGGGGACCCAGTAAGGAGATGGGTGTCTGCAAACCAGGAAGAGTGGCCTCACTAGGAACCCACTGGGCAGCAACTTAATCTTGGACTTCAGGCCCTCAGAACTAGAGAAATGGATTTCTATTATTTAGACATCTGGTCCCGTAATTTATTATGGCAGCCCTGGAAGACTAACACACCAATGTTTGCACCTGCACAAGGCCTGTAGGTGCCGGCTAGTTATTTGCTCAAGCAAGCCTCAAAGATGAAGTAGTGGCAAAGGTCTCGAGGGGGCAACCAGCAATTTGACTTGAATTACTGCAGCACAGCTCACTGAGATAACGTAGACTAGAGAACGACACTGGAGTTAACATGATTCTAAAAGTTAATGTTGAACTGTGCTCTCCTTTTACTGGACTATTGTATTGGAAAGAAATACCTGTCCACAATTGGAGGTCCAAAAGGTGAGGGAACCAGTGGAATCCTCTGCTGCCCTGATGCTGTCAGTAAGGGATTCACAGCCATCACTGGATTTGACATCAGTAGCTCTTGCCTCTGATGGAGTTCTAAAAAGAACCAAATAAGTACGTTAACAAAGACCTCTACTTTCTGTGAACTATTTGAATTCTTCTTGGACACAATGAAAACCGTTTATTTTTTTCATGATACTTGAAAAGAGTGGCTATACCAAGCTTTCAGTTACACAAAACCCCTCTAACTGGAAGCCCTGGGAGACAAATGTAGAACTGCTTGTAAACATGCCCTTGGAATTTATTGCAGTCCAGGTAATGGCATACCACACTGGAAGCAATAATCAAATTAAACCAGACTTGCAAGATTCCAGGAATACCAACTTCCTTTCTTACAACTTGTTTTGATTCTCACATTTGTAGGGGTACAAATAAATGCATTCTCTTATATGTTCAATCTTTGGTAAAATATTCCTAAATAGTTGACAAGATCGAAACAGAAAATTAGTTGGAAGAATCTTCTTAATAACTAAAAATATATCTAAATAGGGCAGATATAGGCTGAATGTGTGAGATTATTTAATTAGAAAAAGTGACCAAATTATATACAATCTTATATAAACACAATTATTCTTAAAATTTATTATCAGAATCTAGTGATCAGAAAAAAGGATAATTGTTAAAGGGATAATATTTGCCTTACTACTGCTTGTTAATTATTATTCTTTGAATAATTTAAAATATTAAGCAAGTACTAGTTAATCTAGTCATTTTAGCTCCTCCATTCTTGTCACTTTAAAAAAAAATTTGAGATATCTACAACTACATATAAAGAAAGGAAGTCAGGAAGAAAATGTTGTTTTCCATCATAGTGATCTTTCTATCCTATTTTCCTTTCTTGTGTGTCTATTGATTTAATTTTTAATATAATTTATTCACATAGTTTCAACTCTAAAAATAACAGCATTTAAATGTGCAATCCCTTCTTTGGCTTCTTTTTCAGACCTAAACCTACTGCTGAAATTGAGAATTCAAATTCATGTGTCACCTAACATTGGCTTTGGCTATTATTATTATTATTATTATTATTATTATTATTATTATTGGGATTGAATCCACGTGTGCTTTACCACTGTTCTCTATCCCCAGTCCTTTTCATTTTTATTTTAAGACAGGGTTTTACTAAGTTGTTGAGGCTGACCTTGAACTTGCACTCCTCCTGCCTCAGCCTCCAAAGCCTGGGATTGTAGGCATGAGCCACTGCACATGACTCTTTTTTTCAAAAATTCATTTCTTATCACTGCATCTTTGAGATATCAGTATGATTTCTTCTCTGATAGTGGCCTCAGAGAGTTTAAGCAGGGTGCAGTTGAGATTAGAATAAAAATATCTGGAGGCTTGGGTTGTAGCTCAGTGGCAGAATGCTCACCTAGCACTGTGAGGCACTGGGTTTGATCCTCAGCACACATTAAAAAAAAATGAAATAAAGGTATTGTGTCCATCTAAGACTGAAAAGCATATTAAAAAATAAGAATAAAAATTTTGAGAATGCCACCAGAGATGTGGTTGAGTAGGATGTGGGTTTGCATTAGGTGTGGTTTTGGTGCATAGCCCTATCTTCCTTCCCTAGACCACTGCACAACAGAATAGAGTGGTACACAACTTGGAGTTTAACTTGAAAAAATTGTTGGTCCTTTGTGTCATGAATTGATGGTCTTGGACAGAAGTTTAAACCTATCCTTGAGTGAGATAGACTTTTTTTTTTTTTTTTTTTTTGGTACTGGGGATTGAACCCGGGGCACTCCACCACTGAGCCACATCCCCAGCCCTATTTTGTATTATATTTAGAGACAGGGTCTCACTGAGTTTCTTAGGGTCTTGCTAAGTTGCTGAGGCTGGCTTTGAACTCGCGATCCTCCTGCCTCAGCCTCCCAAGTGCTGGGATTACAGGTGTGCGCCACCACGCCCAGCCAAGAACTACTTTTTGAAGTTATAAAATGTGATGCACAAGAATTATGCTGTGCAGCAGATATCTACAGCAGATATCTACAAGCCATCTATCAAGCAAAACGGAAACTCTATATCCATTGGGCAGCAACTTTCCATTTCCCCCAGCCTACAGCCCACGGTATCCACTATTATATTCTCTGTTATTATGTATTTGACTATTTCAGACACTTCTTAGAAGTGGAATCAGGCAGTATTAGCATGATGTGCTCAAAATTCATCCATTCTACATTTTGAAATTTAGGAGGATTGATGTAATGCTAAGTATTCTTACCACAAAGGCAAACAAAAGGAAAGGGACACAGAAAGCTTTGGGAGGTGTTGGATATGTCTATTACCTCGACTGTGATGATGGTTTCATGGGTAGAACATATGTCTAAATGTATCAAATTGTACACACTGCACATGTGTAATTCTTTTGTACCAATTATTCCTTAACAAAGCTTTTTTAAAAATACAGTGCTTATCTTGTATTTGATGTGATGTCTGAGACAAATTGGGGGAAGAAGGAAGAAAAACGAGAGGAGCAAGAATTGCTTAGAGGCTGCCTACCCCTCTTCCTCAGCATGTCACCGTTGAGAAATGCCATGGAGATGAATCACTAAAAGTAGAGGAGGTTGTCTTACTTTGGGATCCCCACAGCAGACCCTGAGACAAGGAGGTTAGCGCAGATAGTATATCTAGGAGGCAATTGGAGGAAGTCCATGAAAGTTAATAAGAAAGTGAGACCAGGAAGTGAAAAATCAATAAAGGATGAGTTAATGTGTGGGTTACCACAGTGGGGAACTGGCGTTCAACCCTGCTGGGATTCTTTAAGAAAACTTTGTGGTACACACCTCAGAATTGTCCCAAAGAAGACAGAAAGGGGGCCATGTACCCAGTGATTTCTGTTGGCCATTGGTTAAGGATCTGATGATCTGGATTGTGCTTGAACTAGACCCAACAATTTCCTATGATATGGGATAAAACCTTCAAAATGAGAAACAGAGAGATGCAGGGGAAATGACCTCCATGGTAGCAGATGAACTCAGAAGAGGGTCAGGGAGATGTAAGGAAGGGCAACGAGAGTGTCTATTGCTGTTGAGTGAAAGGGGTTACCTTGTAATGTCGTCCCACCAGGTAACCACAAATTCCTTTCTTCTGCTGTTCCAGGTCTGCCAGGCATAGGAATATTTCTATGAGTCTCTGTAGGGTCCATTGGCTGCAAGAGCACACAGGGTTTTTGGGTTTTTTTTTTTTAATCTTTTTTTCAATATTAGTCACAAAGTTGGTGAGGTAAGTAGAGAACTTAACACTATCAGATCAATGGTAAAGGAGGCATTGGAGACAATTCTTACATAATTTACCACTATAACTATCCTTGGTACCATATCTATTCTGTTTTTCCTGGGGGGAGGGTGGCATGGCTCTGGGGAAAGCACTCTGCCACTGAGCTACCTTTATAGCCCCTAATCTATTCTTGATCCCCTGCTCCTCAGGTCTGATTTTCCTTCTTTTTTTGTGCAATGCCAGAAGTGTCAAATGTAAACTGTAAAAATGTTTTATGTTTCCTATACATTGGGTTATTGTTTCTTCATTGGCCCATTTTTTTAAATCTGCAGTGCAAACTATTCCCAATGTCTATGGAAATGTCCTTATATCATGGAAGTCTCTGGGGAGGACAATGAGTCACTGGTTTCTGTAATACCTGCATGTTACAGTTCTGAGCTCCCCTCAGTTCCCCAGGTTCTCTTCATCCTTGTACTAGTGAACAGGTATGTATTTACTTACCACTAGAATATCTATTGGGTCCCATATGTTCTCTGAAAAAAGAAAGCATTGCCTTCTTTCATGTTATTCCTGTTATGTCCCCAATAATAGACACACACACACACACACACACACACACACACACACACTTCATTTTAAGAGCAATTTTAGATTCACAGCAAAACTGAGCAGACAGCAGAGTTCTCCCCTCCTTGCACAAATGCACAGCCTCCCTCACTACCAGCACTCTTTACCAGACATATATTTTGTTCCAACCAATGAACCTACACTCACACATCTTTATCATCCAAAGGACAGTTTTCATTACTTCTTATTACTTCTTACTCTTGGTGTGCATTTGAGAAAAGTATAGTGGCATGTGTCCACCATCATAACATTATGCAAAATAGCTGCACTGCCCTAAACCAAATGACATTTTAAAGCAAATATAGCCAAAACACTTTCAAGGAAATGTTCTGAGAGTGACCAGATGGGTCCCTTCATCAGCCAGGTAGATAGTTGAAGTTCTAAATCTATGTTGCTCCTAAACCATCCTTTTAGAGGTGTTAAATCACATGATCAACCAGCGAGTCTTAAAATATTCACTTTCACATTCTCAGGGTATTCTCTGCTATTTTGACATGCATAGACAAATTGTGAACAAGGTTACTTTGCTATAGCAGATGAAATGCTCTTGAGTAAAAGTGCAGACTGGGATATAAGTTTTAAGGCAGAGCGTGTCTAGTAATCCCAAAGTAGAGGAGTACAGTGGTGCTTAGGTCTGCATTCAGGTGGATTTCTCTGACCCAGAGCTCTAATCCTGGATGCTCAGCACTTTAGGAGGATGAGGACTCTTTAATCTCTGTCTTCAGACTCTTACCCTCAACAAACCCCTCCTGGCAGCACACAGATGTCTTAGCTAGTGCTAATTCTGTCTCAACTGGTTAGGGCAATAGTAGTAAGACATGAACTTCCTGAACTAAAGCCCTTGCCAAGTCAGCAGTATTTACTGAATACTTGCCCATTGCATAATAGCGAGGTATAAATTCTGTTTCTCATTGGTTGAACCATGATCATTCATTAAAATCAGTGCAATTTGAGTTGACAGATATATGTGTAGAATATTTATTGCTTATATGATGCATGTATTCTGGGATCATGTCCATTAAAATAAATTAATTTTATTTGTTTGTTTTTGGAACCGCAGATTGAACTCAGGGGCACTTGGCCACTGAGCCACATCCCCAGCCCTACTTTTTTGTGTTTTATTTAGAGACAGGGTACTGCTTAGCGCCTTGCCCTTGCTGAGGCTGGCTTTGAACTCGTGATCCTCCTGCCTTAGCCTCCCAAGCTGCTGGGATTACAGGTGTGCGCCACCGTGCCCAGCTTAATTTTTTAAATAACTGCTATACCTGGTAAGTTTTTATATTTGAGAAATAGATTAGTATAATTAAATATTTCCATAATTTTGAGAAAAATAAATATAAATTCTTAAATTAAAATTAAAGGTAGAGGGGTTGTGATTCAGTGGTGGAGTGCTTGCCTAGCACATGTGAGGTGCTGGGTTCAATCCTCAGCATCACATAAAAATAAGTAAAATTGGGGCCAGGGATGTAGCTCAGTTGGTAGAGTGCTTGCCTTGCAAGCACAAGGCCCTGGGTTCGATCTCCAGCACCGCAAAAAATAAAATAAAATAAATAAAGTTATTTTGTCCACTTGTAACTAAAAAAATTGAAAAAAATAAAGATAGATATATTAGGTTTTTTTATTAAATAAAAAATTCTCAGTGGCTTCATATATTCATTATTCTAGATGTCCTATGGGTTCTGAAAAGCATATTAATGCTAAAAGTTATCCACACTTCCTTAAGTGTGTTTTCAATCTTTTAAAATAATAAATGAGAAATCTTTTAAAAAATAGAAAAGCCAATGGAGCTGCCTAAAAACATTACTTTATCAACTTTTAGGAGAAAAATTAAACTAGGCAAATAGAAATTATGCTAATTTCTCATAGCTGTACTTAAAAGTATGAAAAATCTATTTTGATATCCAGTAAGAAAAAAGTAAAAAAAAAACTAATTGTACAAAAAAATTAATCGTATTAATTTTCAAAATAAAATTGTTAATTGAAATATAGGTTATGGTAAACCTAGATAAAAAATTGGCACAGGATATCTGACTACTTGTAATTGTAGATGCACATATTTCCTAAGAAGGTTAGAAGGGAATCCTAAAATAAGTCTAAGCACTTATTTCAAGCAGATGAAATTATACATTTAAGTTATCTTCATCCCAAATGTGTGCTGTCATGGTCATTTACTAAAGGGAAAATCACACTGCTTCTCAAAATCTTGGTGATGAGGTCACTTTAACCTTCATCTGACATCTTTTGCAGGCTTCTACCATTCCTTGGGGCTTCATCATCATGAGCATTCTGGCTCTGAGTTTTGCCCTTGCAGGGTTCCCAGCTATCCCATGGCTTACTTCCCTGAACTATGAACTTCTTTCTGCTCAACATGGATTCAGGATGCAGTCCATTTCCCTCAAAAGTTACATAAAACTACTCACACATGGCAATGTGTGCATGGCCCACTTTGTTAAGGTCTTGGCTAATGGGGAAGAGGCATGTCAAACAGCAACGAAGTTGAGTGTTAGACTTCTCCATTGGGAAACATTCCATTGAGCAATTTCAACAACCTAGGCTCCATCTTCTTTTTAGTTTGTTTGACCTTCTCTCAGGTGGGACCCAAATAACTCCAGAATAATTGCTTCCACTCTTGTTTTGCAAAAGCCTCTCTAATTCCTCCCCTTAGAACAGAGACTCTGAGCACCACCTAAATGTGTCTTCTGCTCTGAGTGTCTCCATATCTTCCTCCTTTCCCCATCTCTGCCAAGGATAAAGGGCAAGTGTTTAGAAATTTCTTTTCTAGTGGTGTGAACTACACCACTAACATCCCACTTTAGAAGGCAGCTAGACTTAATTTGGTTTTAAATAATAAGTATTTTTTTTTTCTGTTATACTAGCTGAGTGTAAATGAAAATGAGCTATCACTCTACTGTTAAGTAGTAATATCCACAAAAACAGTTAATACCAAAGCTCTTGGCAGTGGACCTAAAATATATTTCACTTTTACTAAAGGCATATGCTTTAGTGCTTTCTGAATCCATCTCACCTTAGCACATGGAAAGTGTTGTTGGAGACAGATGGTTATGTGCATGCTGTCCTCACCTCCTACTTCTTTTCACTCTGGAGATCTCATTGTCATTAGACACGTTCTTGGAATGTCAAGTTCTAGGCACATTAGCAATTGTTGTAATGAAAAAAGATAAACTTTTAGCATCATTGAACAAGCAGAAATTATGTAATTAATTTTCTACTCGGATTCAACAAGATTTATGTGCTACTATGGTTTGTAAAAATTACCTTTATTATTTTCATAAGATTGTGTATCAAAATTCATTTTATATAAATTTGTACATAGATTTAAATTAAATTCTAGAAATAATAATTGAACTGAATAATATTAGGCATTTTAGTTAAATCATTTTAAATAATGAATTAACAAATATCAACATAGTTTTTTTCATGATTATCATCAATTGTTCCTGAATGGTTTTTGCCGAAATTTTTTTCTTTGATATTTCATGGTCCATAGATCATGACAATTTTTGTGATATAGTTATCTGCAATAATGGGAGACCGTTAAGATAATCATGTACAATAAATGTATTATAGCACACAGAAGTAGGTATTTAATTTACTTGAAGATAATAAAACACTTAACAAATTTATATACAATTTTGAATTGACTTTATCTTAAATAAACTTCCTTTTATTTTCACTTAAAACAAACAGAGACCACACAGTATTTCTTTGGCTGGAGTGGAATATTATCTTTACTGTAGTTCATTCAGTCACACTGTTAATAACGGAGCAGATAAAATTTATAGATAAACCTAAGCATTTTTTGAAGATAAAAATGCCCTTTCATTGTATACGTGCAACATTTTACTAAGAGTAACTAGCCTCAGTTTTGGACTAATGACTGTGTAGATTTGTAGATTTGCATACTTACATCTGCTATAAAGATTGTTTTTGGCATTGCTGATTCGAGCACCACCCAAAGACTTTCTGTCCTTCTACTGCAGAAGCTTCTCAGACAGCAGGTTGAAAAACACAGCTGACACTTGTTTCTGAAGCTGTCTTAGTGAAGGTTAACCTTGCCTTAAATATGAATGCAACTAAGTTGATTGTTCTATTTCATGACAGAAACTTTGCCCTCTGATATCCTCTACGGATAGGCTAAAAGACGCTAAGCCCGAGGAAAGTGCAGTGCAGTGTACGTAAACCTGTCTCAGAGTTTAGCCTTTAGCCTAATCCTTCCTTAGCCTTTAAGATGCTTTGTGGGCATTCACTTAATGCCACTGTTCAATATGACACAGAAGGAAAATACTATGTGAATAAGTTAAATGCTTTTCTTTGATGGAACTGTAACCTATTCCATGTTTCCAACAGGCTTTGAGTGGAAAAGTTCCTCTTGCAAGTAGGGAAAAAAAATCAAAGCTATTTTCACAGAGCTGAAGATTTAACAAAAAATAGCAATCTATTTAAGGAAGAAGTGTCTGGAATTGGCAACTACTTTAATTCTCATAGATGGTGGAAATCCTTCATAGTACAGAGAAAAGAAAACATGGACTTTTGGAAATGTGACCTGTTTTATTACTAGAGATACATTTGTAGCCGTGAAAAAGCACACTTGTATATTTATTTTTTGATTCCTAGTAACATACTAGTGGAATGTGCAAATGAGAATTTATTATAAAAAATTAGATTTGTCAAGGTAGTTAATCTTATCAACAATTTGATTGAATTGAGATTCCTGGGAAATTAGTAAAGCACACCTCTGGATGTGTCTGTGAGGGTGCTTCTAGAGACAACTGATGTGTGGGATAGCAAATGGGCTGGGGTGGAGGGGTTAGGGTTAGGGTTAGGGTGACCTGAATGCCTCACTGTCCAATAAGCTGGAGGTCTGGATGGAACAAAAATGGAAGAAGGAAGAAGCCCACTGGTGTGTGCAAGTTCCATTCTTCTTGAGTGGGAGTGTCTATTGCGGCTGCCATCACCCCTGGACATCAGACACCATCATCTGCAGCCTTTCAACATGGATTCATACCAGTGACTCTCCAGGGAGCTTCCAGGCCTCCACGTCGAACTGGGGCTACATCACTGGTCCTCTTGTTCTAAGGCTCCAATTTCTTGGACTGGTTTCTCTAGCTCTCCAGCTTTCAGACATCCATTGTGGGGATACCCAGCCTCTGGGTATTAGATTGACTGATCATATAAGCCAATTTAATAAATCTCCCTTTATAATTGTATCTATATTCTATTGGTTCTGTACCTCTACAGAACCCTGACTAGGACAGTTGCATTACAAATAATGCTTTCGGCTTCCAGTTGAAGGTAACACATTTTTTTTTTTATCATCAACTGTGGAGCTCCTTGTAAGAAATACCCTTTGGAACTTACTGTGTCCTCCCTGGGGTCACTGTTCAGGAAGCAGTGCTTAGAAGCTGGGACTGGGATGGCCAGCAGATGCATTCAAGTCCCAACCCCACAATTTACTAGCTGGAGGGCCTGGCCATGGTACCAAACTTCTGTGAGCCTCAGTGTCCTTATCTCAGCAGAGCCTGGTAGAGTTGTTTTGTTTGGTTTTGTTTTGTTTAAGAAATGAAGGCAACAAGGTGAGCTAAAAACTTGGATAGTTCCTTCTAAACATTAGCCTATTATGTTATATAACTGATTGTTTTTGACATTGCTGATGGGAGAACCATTTAAAGATTTTTTGTCCTTCAATTGTTTCCTGTGGATCTACTAAAGATTTTTCTCGGTCTGTATTATTAGAGATAATTGGATTTTTTTCCTGAGAAATAAAGCCCAAACAAAAATCTCAGGAATCATGTAAATAGTGTGTTGCTTTCTTTGCACTGTCTAGTAAGAATCTCAGGGTCACATTGGTGGCCAGCCTTTAGGCATGCATTTTAAAATAAGAAATTATACATGGCTTCATCTTTTCCCCAAATCCCTGCTTGTAGGTGTTATTTCTCTTGTGCCCCACACCAGCTTCCATGTGGGTGGGACTGAGACTATGTTAAGGAAGGAACTCTGGCAGGTGGAACGGGGGAAGTAAGAGAAACAGTAGCTTCCAGAGAGTCTGGGCCTCCGACTCCCAGTGTGAGAGAAGAGGTAGGTGCTTTGGGTATTCAGTTAGCACACACCAGTCACACTATGCTGATTGTTAAAATGCTGAAATTCTCCCACTCTGGTTGCAAAATAACCATTCCCTGAGCCCCCAATTTCTCTCCAAACCCAGTTTCTCTGACCCTTCTCAGACACCCCTTCCCTACAGTGTATTCAGAAATGGGTTCTCTGAAAGTAATGAGTGCCAGAGAGAATAGAGAATTCACAGGGCCCTGGCCATTTTGAGAATCATTGGAGGAAGCTCATCAGGAAGAGGGGAATGGGTAAGCCACCAGCAAGGGTCTTGGGGATTATTTGTTAAGCATTTGGAAGTATGTAAATTTGCACAAGACTCAGTACAAAGAAAAGCGTCTCTTCTTTCTTGTAACTGATCTAGTTAGTATCCCTCAAAAGTTATTCTGGGATGAAAGAGATGTGAAAACCACTCTGGTAAATTCAAACATATCCAGTAATGGAAAGAGACAGTGCGTCTTAGGCAACTTAGTCTCTTCCAAGATTAAATTGTCTCCTTTGGATTTTTTTCCATCTCTTTCTTCCCCAAGATGGCATGTGAGTTGGGGGAAGAATTTGCAATGTCTGTGTGATGGGAAAATGGGGAGGGGATGTCGGAAAGTCCTGGTGCGGATGCAGGTTGGGGGTTCTGCTGGACTTCATCATCACAGGTCTGCTCACTGGGAGGTCCTCCAGCTAGCTCAGCATCATGTTGTCCCCTGCTGTGTCAGGGACATGGAATCCTTGAGGTCTGGCCACCATGCCTGTTCATCCCTGGCTCATCCCTGTCCTCACTGTAGTCCTTGGCCACAGGGCTACTTTTGCTTTGATTCTGGCAAGCTTTCTAAACAAAGTCTTCGCTACTTTTCTATTACCCAAAGGGATACAGTCACTCCTAGGTCCCTGCTACAGCCCTCAGAGTCACTCAGGAACCTAACCCAGGCTGGCTCTCTGCCTGGCCTTGGCAACCCTAGGCTTTTTGAGGACACATTGCTGGGAGGTTTTCTTCCAGGAAACCACATGAGATATGGGGCAAGAGTCATTCTGGGCTGTCACCTCTGCTACACGGCTCCCCTGACCTGGTCTCTGGAATGCCCGAGGCCCACTTGGATTCCGGTGTTGACCACTTTCCTCCTGACTTGTTGAGACTTCCTAATATGCAATTGTGATCAATTGTCCAGGCTGGCTCAAGATATGTTAACCAATATCTTGGAGTTAAGTGACCTTTCTTTCTTCACAAAGACTATTTTTAAAG
Organism: Glaucomys volans; assembly: GCA_020662805.1. Classification (NCBI taxonomy): domain Eukaryota; kingdom Metazoa; phylum Chordata; class Mammalia; order Rodentia; family Sciuridae; genus Glaucomys; species Glaucomys volans. The sequence continues at coordinate 429,072 of JAJEJO010049385.1, read as the reverse complement.
ACAAACGTCTTGGCTAAGTAGGTGAAAAAAGGAAATGTGAGACTCACAGTCTACATACCCCAGTCTCTTTGATGGCCTTTTAGAGACTAAACTGTTAAAATGAAAAATTACATTTAATCTCAAAGAGAATTTTTAAAAAACTGTTGAATACCTAGTAAGATAAATCAAGGTTTAAAAAAAAAAAAGAAAAGAAGCATGTAAATATAGAAATAGGATGTAATAGAATTTATTCCAAGGACACTCTTTCCTATATAAACAAAAGACTTCCAAAGAAAGAATAGAAAACATTCCTATTCTGCATCTATACTTCTCTCTTTTTTTGTTTAGATGTAAATAGTGATTATTTCATGATCTAAGGAAAATAAGGAAAATAGAATCTACTTATATTGTGAAAAATTGAAATCTCTAGTTCAATGAGATTGGGATTTATTTTTTAAAAAACGTGGTAGTATTAAATAAATTATTCTGAAATTGTTATATGCTGCTTTATAAAGCTTTTAATAATCAACATAAGATTATATTTGGTACATGTCTGTATGAATGAGAGTGTTTGCTTATAGGAATAATTGACCTAGAAATAATAAACAGTTTATATTAACTTGCATATTGTCATATCAATGAAGTTCATTATTGTTCTAATGGCAGTTTCATTGAATCAGTTAATTTTGGTTCATCTCTTGCTCATGTAGATTATACAAGTGAATAACAAACTGGAAATGGTAAGATAGACAATCAACATAAAGGTTTTCATTGTCATTTTCCTTATTCTCCTTAATTTGAAATTGTCTTACTTTTCTTAATATCCCTCTTAAAAAAAATAATCATTAAGATTTAGAAAGTCATGGACTTGGAGTAATAAAAATATACTCTAGAATTACTTTCGGTAAGTGAAGTGCTTTTAAAATATCATTTAATTTTAAATAAGAAGTTTTAATGGCCATAAAACTCAGTGCACATAAGAGCTATATGTTGAAGACATGGTTCTTGCTTCCAGTTAAGAATTTATACCTTTAAAAAACATTTTTTTTTTTTTTTTTTGGAAAGGACCATTGTTTCTGCTACTTGATTCCTCTGTTCTTTACTACTGATTTAACATAAGGACTAAGCATGCAAAAAATTGGCAAGGCATAGAAAACAAACAGAGACAACAGAGAAATATGACATTTCATCTCAAACCAACAAATTAACTTAAAAGCATCATTAAAGCAATTGTGCATGTAAACTATATGTTGGTGATATTTTCTTGGTATCAAAATCACAACAAATAAAAAACCCTTCAGGGAATATTAATCTAGGCTTCTGGAATTGAACTTTTGGAATGAAATACATTTTTTGTTATGTGGATATTAAATGTAATGGAACTTGTTTCCAAAATATAATTTGCATTTCCCTCAGTAATAAAAAGTTTCCAACAAAGAGTGATTATGGAAAATGGGAATTGCAGTCGCCATGCTCTCCTGGCTCTACAAAATGTGGAGCTCTTTTACTGAGTGTCATTATGATTTATGGGCTACATACTTTTGCTGCCATTAGAACACTTGCAAAATTAAGGTAGAATTACCTCAGTTGACTGCTATTAGCCGAAGCTCCATATCTGGTGCCAAAAATAAATCCTTGTAATGATAGACTTCAACAGTTGTACAAAGCAGGCTTTTAAAGATTTGTTTCTGGAAACTAAATATTTCTTACTGTGACAAAGGGCCTATCATTAATAGATATTTAGCTCAAACTCAGACAGATTTCCTTTTAACAATGTGACAATGTTTATAGAAATAGTGTAATGATACTGATGATAAGTATTTTTTTTCTTAAAATCTTTTTGGTAAAAGGGCCTCTAGAGTTTTATAAATATTACCCATTAGTAGTCAAAATACCCAGTTGTTTTCTGAAGTGGCCCCTGGGGTCTCTCACTCCTCTGGTTTAATGTGCTGGCTCTTGGCATGAGCTGTATCCTATTTCCAAGCCATCTCAGATGCTCATGTTTTATAACCAAATAATGAATCGCTTTTATGAGTACCGCATAACATGAAAGATCTTCTTTAAAAACTTAAAATAAAATAACATAAAATGTGCTGTCTTAACCATTTTTGAGTGCATAGGTCAGTAGTAAGTACATCATGCTGTTGTGCAATAGATAATCTGGAACTTTTTTATCTTGCTAAACTGAAACTCTACACCCTTTAAACTGCTCCCCATTTCCACCTCTCCACCCACCCCTGGAACCTCCATTCCACTTTTTATCTCTGTAAATCTGATTACTCTAGGTACCACATATAACCAGAATCATGCAGTATTTTTTCTTTTGTGCCTGATTTCTTTATCGTAGTATAATATCCTCAAGGTTCATCCACGTTGGAGCATGTGTCAGAATTTTCATCCTTTTTAAGGCTGAGTTCATTGTGTGTATATACCACTTTTGCTTATCCATTCACTCATTCATAGATGGGCACTGGGTTGCTTTTACCTTTTCACTTTTGTGACTAATGCTGCTATGAACATGGGTGTGCAAATAACTCTTTGAAATACTGCTTTTGATTCCTTTGGGTGTATATTCAGGAGTGGAATTTTTGGATCATATGGTAATTCTATTTTTAATTTTTTGAGGCAGCTGCAACCTTATACATTCTCACCAGCAATGCGTGGGGCTATCATTTCTCTACAACATTGCCAACTCCCACTATCTTCTATGCGTTTTAATTTTTTTAGTAATGGCAATTCTATTGTGTGTGAGGTGGTATCCCACTGTGGTTTTGATTTACATTTCCCTAATGTTTGGTGATCTAGAGGATCTTTTTATGTGCTTATGGACCACTTGTATTTCCTCCTCTGGAAAAATGTCTTTCAAGTCCTTTGGGCTTTTTAAAAATCAGGTTGCTTGTTTTTTGTTGTTGAATTATATGCATCTTTAAATATGTTCTGAATATTAATCTCTTGTCAGATACATGATTTTGCAAATATTTTTCCCATTCCATAGAATGCCATTTCACTATCAGCTGTGTCCTTTGATACACAGAAATTTTAAATTTTGCTGTCGTTCAATTTATCTGTTTTTACTTTTTTTGCTTATGCTTGTGGAGTCATATATAAGAAAGCATTGCTAAATCCAATGCCATGAACATTTCCCCTGTTTTCTTCTAATAATTTGATCATTTTAGTTCTTACATTTGTACCTATGATTCATCCTGAGTTAATTTTTGTGTGTGGTGAAAAGGAAGGGTCCAAATACATTTTGTTTGCACATGGATATTCATTTTTCCCAGCACAATTTGCTGAAAAGACTTGAAGTATCTTTTCAAAAATTTCATGGTGTTTTTAAATCAAGAGAAATAGATGTAGAGATGCAAATGGTTGGAATCAAAGACATCTGTCTACCACCCATCTGAGGAGAAGCATGGTCAACTATCACTTGGCTACCACAGGTAGAAATACCTACCCAGTATACAACTGGAAGGCAGAGTTCTGGTTGTTAAGCATTTGTCCAGAGTATGGTTTGTTGGTCCTGACACATTAGAAGAATTCTGTTCAAAATGACATATTTTGAAAGGAGAGAGTCTGGAGAAGTGAATGGTTAGGATGTAGTGTACCCAATTGGAGTTGATGGAAATATTTGTAGGTACAAAAAATTGACTTCGAGGACTATGAAGGGGACATGAGGCTGGCCCATAGGAGAATGAATAATGTACCCACCACTGCTCACTGCCTGTTTTCCTGTGTTTTGTTAATATTCACAAACATATATGCACTAATTACTAAGCACTAGAGTGAATTTGGAGCTAAAACCAGTATTTCTTGTTCTATCACACGTTATCGTATATTTAAATTGTTCTGATTATATGTATTTTGCTGACCCCATATGGATAGGCTTTGGATGGATATTAGTTGGGAGTTTATTTGAATTTGGTGCAAAATCACTTTGAATGATCATGTTAGTAAAGATGCTTGTACTAATAGATAGACAGTTATCAGGTCACGCTATTGGACTGGAGCTGTAGTTCTCAGAGTTGCCATTTATGAACTAGAAACCCCCACTCACACTTTTTGGAACTGTCTACTTGTTGTGGGAAACAACAAGACAGCACTCGAAAAGTAGGAGAAACCAAAGTTTATTTTGCACCAGTGGCTCAGAGGAGATTGACACTCTAAAATTCTGAGTCCTGATCCACAATTTCTCACAATATTTACAGGGTTTTTGACATCATCTTAGACCCATCCTATCACTGGGGCTTTTTCCTCTTTTTAAAAGAATTCCTAATCTATGCAGCTGAAGGCCTTGTGCAAGGTCTCTGACATAAAGCATGCTCACAGAACAGATGAGAAGAAACAGCTCTTTTCTCAGACATCTATTCCATTTCAAGAGAAAGTAGTCAGACTCTTAGGGCAGTTATGGACAATGCAAAAGGTAGGGACCCATGGTTAATTAGGCTTCCTGGAGAAAGGCTAAGAGAAGGAAGGGGAATGGACCCCTTCCCCAGGAACTGGACCCTTACCATAAGGTTTCTATAACCTCATTTCACAACCAGGTCTGGTTTTGCCATCACAAACTCACCATCCTCACCATGTGCTTTGAGCTAAATTTAAGTTATCAATGGTCATCATAGAAAGTTCATTACCAAATAAATTAACTAACTGTGTGCTGTGGTTTGAACATGTTCCCCAAAAGGTCATATTTTGGAACTTTAATTCCTCAATGTGGCTGAAAAGGGCGATGGGGCCTAATGGCAGGGGTGTGGGTCTTAGGATTGAGATCTTCCCCTGTCAGTGAGTTAGTTGTTGGTCTCATGGGACTGGATTGCTTACTATGAGAGTGAATTGTTATAAAGCAAACCTGCTTCTTGTGTTTCATTTCTTCTGCTTGAACCTGTTTGCCCTTCTTTTTCTGCCATGATTTGAGGCAGCATAAGGCTCTCATAAAAGCTAAGCAGATGTAGAATCATCTTGGACTTCCCAGATTCCAGAACCATGAGCCACAACAAAATTCTTCTCTTTATAAATTAGCCAGTCTTGGATATTCTGTTACAGCAACGAAAAACAAATAAAGACACAGTATTTACCAGAACACTTCTCTGCAAGCTATTACAAAGTTGCTGGCTGTGAGTGCTGATTTCCAAGTGTTACCATGTTTCACATTCACTGTATTACTTGCAAATGATGCTCCAATGGGCCTGTGAGCCATGGTTTGCATTAGTCAACTTTCTGTCACTATAATGAAATACTGGATGCAGGCTTTTTATGAAGTAAAAGGTGGTTTATTTTGGCTCACAGTTCTGTAGGTTCAAGTCCAGGATCTGGTGTCCCCATTGGTTTGGGCCTCTGGTGATGGTGACACATCATGACAGAAGTGAGTTTTAGAGTAAATGGTCTCATCTCAAGACAGGAAGCAGAGAGTGAGGGAATAGCAAGGGTCCCACAATACCTTTTGTGGACTTGCTCTCAATGGACTAAGGACCTCCCACAAGGCCCTAAAGTTTCCACCACCTCCAGTACCACCACCCAGGGACAAAGCCTTTATATGTGGACTTTGGGGGACACTCAAACAAACCATAACACCACTATGGGATGCAGTGTCAACCTGAGTCAGTAGAGCACTCAAAGCCTAAGCAAAGGATGCTGGTGAAGAAGAATAAAGCTGAGCCTATGAAATGGTTGACTCTATACTGGTTTTGAAATATGCCTCTTACAGTGATACTTGTTCAGTGCTACTTACCTTCCCTCAATAAAGTCCAAAGTTCGGTCTTCACTGAGATCAGAAAGAGAAGATTCAAGTTCATTTTCAGCAAACGGAAAGCTACTTGAAAGTGGTAGTCAACTGTGGGGCTCTTCCAGGTTGCTTGCTTACACCTTTGAGGGATGACGTAGGCGCAGCATTATTAAAGTTGGCAAAGCCAATTTGAGTTAGTTACAAAATATCCTGCTTTAGTCATCATTGCTGAATTTGTTACTATGTCCGTGTAGAAATGGTTCAACCCTGAGGATGTCCAATAAGACACAGGTCATCATCTTCATCCTCGGAAACAATTTTAGTGCCCTTCCTTCCTTTGATAGATCCAGATTGCAATCTGGCATCCTTTTCTTCTGCTTAAGGGAATTCCCTTAATATTTCTTGCAAGGTAGGAATGTAGGTAATTAACTTTTTTAGCTTTTGTTTGTCTGAAAAAGATTTTTGACTTTGTTTTCACTACTGAGTATATATACACATATAGACATATAATTTTCTCTATATTCAAGCTTGTCTTGTCTATACACACACACACACACATGCACACACACACATATACACAGGCCATTTTACTCTTTTATTTCTCTGGCTACATTTAAGATTTTTTTATATTTACTACTGGTGTGAGGTGACTTGATTATAATGTGCCTTGGTTTGGTTTTCTTCTTGTTTCCTGTGTTTGGGGCTCATTGAGCTTCTTGGCTTTATGAGTTTGTGTTTCCTCAGTTTGGGAATAATTTCAGTCATTACTGTTACAAATACCTTTTTATCCTTCCCCTTTTCCTTAGGTACCCCAATTATATGGATATTAGATCTGTTGAAGTTGTTTCACAGCTAACTGATGTTTCGTTTCTTAAACGTTGCTTTCTCACTTTTATTTTCTCTCTTATTGTTTCATATATACATTTTTAAACGCATTTCTATCTTAAATATCATACCAAATGTGAAAACCGGAACGTCACATGTATCTGCTTTGGTGATATGAGCAAATCTTTCAAGCCACAGCATAAGGTAAATAAGGTGGAGAGGAAAGTATAATTGTTGAAAGCAGGGGCTCTGCAGCCAGATTACTCAGCTCACATCCTGGTTCCTTTGCGGCATTAGTACCTGCCTCTGAATTATGGCAAGGATCCAGCTTTGAACATGCAAAGATCTTAAAACCATTGCTGGTCGTAGTTGATACTCAGTAAATGTTAGCTATTATTAATTCATCAGATTTTACAATTGCCTTAGCAAAAAGCCCAGATTAACTGAACAAGACTCTCCAGGGAAATGAGATCTGTATTTGGGGGGATCTGTATTGTTAGCAACTGTTCTAGTTAATACACTGAGCTAATTTTAAAGATTGGATCAAATAAATTAAAGGGCTCTCCCCATTGCAGAGAAAAAGGCTCCTCCCTGCACTGCAAGAAAAGAAAAATCATCCCAATTTCCATGACATTCAGTAGTTGTGTCATAGGCTTGGAGCTTATAGGAAATTGTTGCAAATATTTCCATTGTTTGAAAGCAACAAAAGAAGTAACAAATTTATGACAAACACCTAAGTTCAATAGGTGAGAGAAAATGGTGTCTTCACCAAGACCTTTTTAAAATCAGCCACCCTGGAAAATAGAAGGTCTATGAATCCCAAATAGTTAAAGAAGATTGTAGGACATTACTCCCAGGGCCTCCTTCCCACACTGACCTCCCATTGAGGTGTGGTTACATAGGCAGCTCATGTTCCTAGTGACCAACACTTAATTGGTGATCAAATGGTTACTACATGTGGAACACTTCAAGTGCTTCGTCATATACCATCCTCAGAAGAGCCCTGTTCTCAGGTTTAGCCACGGTTATTTCTCCATTTAACAGCTGGGAACTTGAGTTCAAGGGGTCAAGATTCTAGCGGAGGCAGAGCCAGGCTTTGAACCAGGGCTATTAGACTTGAAATTTAAGATCTGGGGTCCACATTAGGGTGGTTGTTGCTTCCTCTGGTAATTAAAAAAAAAAAAACTATCAAAGTTTCAGTTGGTTGGTTATTTGGGAAATATTATAGGCTCTAATTAAGGGTAGGTTTCAGGGATCAGGGGACATCTGGCAATGTGGACCATGCCACTCAACAAAGATTGCATAGTCTCACACACAATTTTAAGACATTTCTTTGGGAATTCATGAAGAGGAATTATAATTAGCAGAGCTCAGAACAGAATTCCACTTTACATGAAACACAAAGCCTTCTTTCTGGAATACTTTGAAATTTCTATGTATTCAACTTGATAAACTTGAGGGGAAATTCTTTTTTTTAATTTATTTTTTATTCACACAATTCATATAATCTTACATTTACATAGGGTAGTACTGTCTGTCTCAGTCTACTATTTTTCCTGCCCCCATCCCCTCCCGTCCCATTTTCCTCCACACCATCCATACTTCCTCCATTCTTTCCTATCCTCCCCATAACCCCTGGCACCCCCCACCACCCTTGTTAGGTATCAGCATCCACTGATCAGAGAAAACATTCAGCCTTTGGTTTTTTGGGCTTGGTTTATTTCACTTAGCATGATATTCTCCAACTCCACCCATTTACCAGCAAATGCCATAATTTTATTCTTTTTTATGGCTGAGTAATATTCCATTGTGTATATATACCACAGTTTCTTTATCCATTCTTCAATTGAAGGGCATCTAGGTTGGTTCCACAATCTAGCTATTGTGAATTGAGCATCTATGAACATAGATGTGGCTGCATCCCTATACTTTGCTGATTTTAAGACCTTTGGGTATAAACCAAGGAGTGGGATAGTTGGGTCAAATGGTGGATCCATTCCAAGTTTTTTGAGGTATTTCCATACTGCTTTCCAGATTGGCTGCACCAATTTGCAACTCCACCAGCAATGTACAAGTGTGCCTTTTTCCCCACATCCACGCCAACACTTGTTATTGCTTGTATTCCTGATAATAGCCATTCTAATTGGAGTTAGATGAAATCTTGGGGTAGTTTTAATTTGCATTTCTCTAATTATTAGAGATGATGAGCACTTTTTCATATATTTGTTAATAGCATGTATAGAGGGAAAATTCTTTTGTTCCAAACTTTATTAAGAGTTGCTCATCAGCCTGGGGATATAGCTCAGTTGGGAGAGTGCTTGCCTTGCAAACACAAGGTCCTGGGTTCAATCCCCAGCACCGCAAAAAAAAAAAAAAAGAAAAAACTGCTCATCATATTTAAAAAAAAAACAAAACTCATTAAGAACAATGCTGGAGCTGGGTGTGGTGGCGCACACCTGTAATCCAAGCGATTTGGGAGGCTGAGTCAGGAGGATCGTGAGTTCAAAGCCAGCCTCAGCAACTTAGTGAGGCCCTAAGCAACTCAGTGAGACCCTGTCTCTAAATAAAATACAAAATAGGGCTGGAGATGTGGCTCAGTGGCCAAGTGTCCCTGAGTTCAATCCCTGGTTCCAAAAACAATAACAGTGCTGGGCTGGGATCATGGGGCTTGGTGGTAGAGCACTTGCCTAGTATGTGTGAGACACTGGGTTCAATTCTCAGCACTGCATATAAATAAATAAATAAATAAATAAAGGTTCATCAACAACTAATAAAAAATATTTTAAAAAAGAAGAATGCCTTTCTTGCCAGATGAGTCACCTGATCAATACATTGCACTATTCTATGTTCTTAGTCCTTATATAGCTTGCTCACTCTATCTATCTAGCATCTATCTTTCCTTCTTTCTAAAATCTCTCTATATAGTGCTATGTACAATAAACTAATTTGGTCCTGTTTTCAAAATGTCAAGTATTTTAAAAATAAAAAATTCCATTGAATATAAATAACAATGTATTATTATATTAAATACAAATTGAATATGTCAAATATAAATAAGGTAATGAATAAAGATAAGATTAAATTTAAAATATTCAATATAAGTAGATAGGACCTTCTGACTTTTCACATCTTTCAGTATAGTCCTGTTAAAATATTTGTATTTTAAAACACTTTTTTTTAAACATTTCTTTCCTTGCTTTTATCCTTTGGTTTGCATTTAGGTCATTCTATTGATTTTTTTTTAAAGACTTTTTTAAAAGGTTCACAGCAAAACTGAGGAAAGTAGAGAGATGTCCCACGTACCACCTCCCCCACACAGGCATAGCTTCTTCCCCCCATTACCAAAATCCCCCGCTGAAGTGGTACATTCGTTACTGATGAGCCTACGTTGGCTCATCATTATCACCCAAAGTCCACGGTTTACATTAGGGTTCACTGTGGATGGACATTCTGTAGGCTTGGGGCAAACGTATAATGACATGTGTCTGCCCTTGTAGTGTGTATCATGAGCATTCTCACTGCCCTTCAAGTCTTCTGATTTTTTTAGAAGTGTGTTGGCATATTTTAAGGAATTACACTTCAGGATGTGAAGGGGGTGATGTAAGGTGTTTTGTAAGAGAATTGAGCATTGGAACTCATTGAGGAGAACCACCACTGTGGGACCAAGCCCCACCTGAAGTCACTAGTGGTTAAAATCAATTAATGTAACTACTTATTTGTTTATTTTTGGTACTGGGGATTAAACCCAAGGCTGCTTAACCACTGAGCCCTTTTTCATATTTCATTTAGAGACAGTGATACCGGTCTGTTGGAGATCAGGAACTGGTTCTTGTTCCTGATGTTGAAGATTAAACACCTGAAAGATGCCAAAACAAGTGTTGAGAACAGGTTTTATTTTAAAAAGAGACCGAGATTGACTTCTCAGAACAGAAGTGGGCCTTGGAGCTGAAAGCCCTGGGAGGGTGTGAGACTTGGTTTTTTATAAACCCCAGAACCCCCCTTTTAAATCTGTCTTCTCTTTCTTCCCTGTACATGTGATCAAGAGCAGGGACGCAGAGGTTAACTGTTAGCAACCATTGCTCTCTCTTGGATAAGCAGTGGTCATCCTCTCGACCCCCATCATTCATTACCTACACTGACTGACAGTCCTTTGCTCCTGCCTCAGTTTGCTGAGGATTGTGGCATAGCCTGTCCACTTAGGCCAGGCGGACTGTTTGGGGGCAAAGAAAGCACGTGGAATTATTCCCTTAACCTTGTGTTCCCACCATTCTCATCTATCTGTCCCCTATCAACAATGTCCTCCTTAAGTCCTGAGGCTGGCTTTGAACTTGTAATCCTCCTGCCTCAGCCTCCTCAGCTGGGATTACAGGTGTGTGTCTCGGTACCCGGCACCGAAGAGTTTTTATATCTGTCCCCACCATTGTTTCATCACAGTGGGGTTTTTCTGTTACCTTCCTGCCTTTCTTAAGAGTGTTCGTGCCCAGAGGGCGGGGCCATGTTCTTTTGAGTCTCCAAGCACCAGCCTGGGGTCCCAGGGGCACTGCTGTCACCTCGCACCAGGAGCCATGACATGAATTCTGATAATGGTGACTACAAAGTGCAATAGAGCACTTTGTCTGACAAAGAAAGGAAGAGCTTGGCTCACAAGGTAACTTTAAAGATGCTCAGAAGGATCTATCTGGCAAGGATAATAATGACAAAAAAAAGTCAAGTCTTGGGGTGCATCATGGGAACTGGAGTTGAGACTCCAGGGGAATCAAGCTAAATTGCAGTGCTTCCAGGCCTTTCTCTGCTCTGTGTCAGACTCACATTCAGAATGGAAATTTTAAAACATTCCCTAAAGGAAGTTTCAAATCTTCTGTGGGTTTGAGTCAAGGTTTAGAAAGTCACAAATGACAGAATGCTTGAAAATGCGTCAGGGAAGCACTGAAGGAAACAGCCTGGCACACACAGTCAGTCGAGCCACTGTCTCTCCATGTCCCGTCCCCAGCACAGACGAGCACTCAAGCATTTTAGTCACCTTGTTGCACAACCATTGTTCTGTTTTCTTTTCTTTGTAGTTCCCCATCTTAGGTCTCCAATTTTTTTTTTAAAAGGCAGCCAAGATTCACAAAAAATAATGTGTCCCCTTCTTGTAATCAAACAAAATCTTCCTTGATGTAACAGGAACTAACCCTGATCAAAGTTATATGCTTCTTGTCACACCCTGTAGCCATTCCACCCAGGCTCTCTCAGAAGGGAAAAGAAAAATGAGTTGCAGCTGGCAACCGTAGTGATGATTAACCAAGCGGGGACTTCCTTCAGTTCACCCATGGAGGGAGACTCCCTGGCAGCCATGGGGCAACCAGGCCCCAGCCAGAACCAGTCTAGCAAGAAGCTGGGAATACAATCCAAAAGACAACCACAGTATGTCAGTCGATGTTCTGGAATGAATTATGATTTCTTTAAGTATAATAGAAAAATAAGTGATTTTACTCTTTTATCCCTAGGGTTAAAGCATCAATTTTTCTTGCTAATAACTTTTCCTACTTTCTATTCACCTGATGTTGACCCCCTCCCTCACAAAGATGCACCAAGAGAAACAAAGGTGAGAGCTTATGTTTTCCATGTAAAGATGAAATTTCTGCCTCTATTCCTGCTTCAAAATCCATGGCTGATGGATCCATGGCTTCAAAACCTTCCTGCGAAGTGACTGCAGTTAGAGTTTCACCCTGCCCTTCACTGAGGATGAGGCTGCCCAGTCAGGGCCCTCCATCAGAGAAAGTGTCTTCTGATTCAAGTCCTTCCAGCCATGCCTTCAGAGACACGATTCTAATGTTGGGGGTGTTTTGATAGATTTGGTGAAATTGGTAAGTGTACTTCGTGAACTGTTGGAAGTGTGAAAAGAGGATGATTATGAAACATAATGACAGGAGAATGCTCCACCGTCTTACAAAAGTCCAAAGAAATTCTGTAGCTCTGCTTCAACCTTTGGGGGAAATGTTAACATGTTTATCATAGAATAACTTTGACCTGAAGATGCCACACTGGGTTTATGGGAGGAAATTCTTTGCCCATTCATGCAGATGGCTAAGGCCAAAGGAGTTACCTTTGTTCTTTCAACAGGATAGAGGATTTAGTATTAACAATAGTAATAATAAAGCTATGCTTATTGGGCATTTGCTCTATATTAAGTCCTACGCCATGTATTTCTTTTTTCTATCTTTCTTCCCTCCTTTCTTTCTTCCCTCCCTCTCTTTCTTTCTTTCTTTCTTTCATCTTTTTGGCACTAGAGATTGAATCCAGGGGTGCTTCACCTCTGAACGACAGCCTTGATCACTTTTATTTTTAATACTGCATTGAACCCAGGGAGGCTCAACCACTGAGCCATATCCCCAGCCTTTTTTATTTTTTATTTTATTTTGAGACAGTGTCTTGCAAAGTTGCTGAGGGTCTCTCAGAGTTGCCCAGGCTGGCCTTGAACTTGCGATCCTCCTACCTCAGCCTCCCAAGTCACTGGTTTTAGAGGTTGTGCCACTGTGCCCAGTACCATGTACTTTTTAGGTGTTATCTCATGCATTCATCTCAACAGACTTACTACTTTCATTTGATAGATGAGGATTCTGAGGGAAAGAGCTTGAAGAGCTAGTAGGTACAGGGCTGTCTGAACCCATGTCTTTCTGGCTTCACAAACTTCTCAGCACCCACATACTGCCTTAGGTTGATGTTGAGTGGATTGGAGCAGAACTCATTTCATTCTACTCCTACTCTCTCCCTCCCCCCACTATTTCTCAGATATTCTATGTCTTTGGGCCTTTTCTTTATTCTTCTCTCTCTAGTCCTGTCTCCCCATGTTACTAGTTTTGTTTTGTTTTTGCAATTGAGGTCTTAGCATGTAACTATTATGTAATTATTAGTATTGTCTGGTGACCTGGAATACAACAGTCCACTTTTAGAAAACACAAAATGAGCCTAAGTTTGTCAAAGTTCCATGCTGATAATGCTTGGCTCTCTCTAGCTAAGGGATGTGAGCCTGTGGCTGTCATCTCTCTGCTTAAATTTTGGTAGTGCTGTGGCTAAGAACGCAGCCAAGCTAGCTGGATGTCTCCTTTTTGCATCTGGAAGGGTACGGCTTTTTCTTTGTTTGCTTGCTCAGATCACAGATTCTAAAGAGTAGGAATGCTGGCTATGTGAAGATGATTCTCATTTGCTGAGGCTTGGTAGACACCTGATTTACTCATCAGCCTTAGGAAAGCCTGAGTGTCATGGAAGGTGACGAGGACTTCTGTTTCAATGAGAGCACCCAAGTTCTTGGAAAAGTGAGGTATTAATTTCAGAAGGTATAAACTCTTAGAGCATCAAGATAAAGAGTCTCAGAAAAAAAAATGTGATGACTATTCCTCAATTTAAGGAGACTGAGTTACCTTGAAAAACAGAGTTAACATACCTTGAAAGAGAGAAGAAAAATTGATTCCATCTTAGGAGAAGAGTTCAAGGGCAATAAGGGAGAAATACCCTATTACTTGCCCACATCTTTCTAGATCTGGGAAACACTCCAGAGTTCCTGAAAGGAGCAGTCGACCTTCCAAAGGGGGCCCAAAGAATGCAACAGGCACCTAAGGCTGGGTCAACAGAAAGCTGGCCAAGGGCACTGTGTTTGCCCAAAGGGGAGAAACCGTTCTTTAAGGATTCATGGACTTACACAGTGAAAAGGAAAAAGATATGAGAATCAAATTACAGTAACAGCCACAAACAAGGCCACCCAGAGTCTTGTTGACATTAACTGGAGAAGTGTTGAGAAAGTTCCAAGAGCCAAGAAGAGGAGGGTGATGTGGGAAACCACAGCAACGGAAGCAGAGCTTGGGGACTTGTAGCCCAGTGATTTTATTGGAAAACTGGGAATCCAAACTAGTGCAATTGTCCCCAAGGACAGGAAGGCCAATGTCATAGTTGAATTGTGTCCTCTTGCCCACTCATATGTTGAAGTCCTCATCCCAGCACCCAGAGATCTGACCTTACTTGGAGGCAGAGTGTTTATAGAAGTAGCCTTGCTGAGTTTGTTGAAGTGGGTTCTAATCCACTATGACTGGTGTCCTTATAAAAGGTGGAGTTTGGAGACAGACAGGCATATAGAGAGAGCACTGTGTGAATGCATCTTCAAACCAGGCAACATGGCACAGGGTTAGCAAACACTGCAAGCAAGAGTGGCCTGGAACAGGTTCTTCCTCAGAGTCCTGGGAAAGAACCAACCCCAACACAAATCTTGATCTTGAGCTTTGAACCTCCAAAATGGACTAGCAATAAATATACATTGTTTCAGCCATCTAGTTTCTGGTTCTTTGTTAGGGCAGCCAGAACAAACTAACACACCCAGAGAAACCCTCAGAGCATGAGACATTGGAACATTTTTGTTACATTAGGGAACCAAAGGGATGGTGGCTCCCATTATCACAATGAGGTTATTCCTTGTAAATGGAATTCATGGTCCCAGCTGCATTCTGGCCAAGGGCTAGGATGTTCACCCACTAAATCCTAAATCGATGTTGGCATGATCCACCAGCCTCCATATTTCTCAAGACCTAGTTAATAGGTTCAGATGCTTGATCTGAATTGGGTTTGAGTTTTGGGTGGACTGCTTCGTAGGGGTGGATCTTCCATCAGGAGGCCATCACCTTCAGGTCTCTTTCTTCTTGTATTGGTAGTAGTTACTGACAGGCATAGCCTAGATCTTATTTCATTTGACTTTAGTCAAATAATGATAGTCTAATCCTGGTTCCTTGAGTGTGCACAGGTGTGTGTATGTGAAGAGAGACATTTTCCCTCATCAACTATTGGCACCTGTCTTCATCAGTTTTCTGTTGCTGTAACAGAATATACTACAGACTGGCTAATTTATAAAGATATGTGTTATTCATAGTTTTGGAGACTGGAAAATCCAAGGCAAGGAGCTAGCATCTGGTCTGGGTTTTCTTGCTGTGTCATCCTCCAGCAGAGGACATCACATGGTGAGAGCAATGAGTGTGTGTGCTCAGGTCTCTCTTATTATTATTAAAGCCACTAATTCCATCATGGGAATAAGTGACTCACGATTTCATCTTACCCAGATCACTTCTCAATGATCCCATCTCCAAATATCTCCAGTATATGGATTTGGGGGTTACATTTCTAACACACGAACTTTGGGTGATGCATTCAAACTATAGGAGTACTGTAGGGTACAACTCACAGAGAAAGTCAAGTTCAATGCTCCATTCTTTTCAGAATAACTAATTGATTCACTGATATCCTTTACAGATGACTGATGATTTTGTTTTTAAACTTATATTATGACTTCATGGATATTTAATTTATTTATTATATTTTAATCCATTGTTTGTGTTAATGCTTACATTGTCTCATCTTTGACTATTGGAGCTATTTCTGGTTGGTTCTTTAGTGTTAGACATAAGCTTTTTAAGTGGTTTGGGGGAAAGAGTACAGAAACCCTTTTCTAGATCTTTAGCTCATAGACTGTAGTATGCAAATTTTTTTGACTGGGAACTCCCATCAAAAACATTTTCAAGCCGGGGTACAATGACACACACCTGTAATTCCAGTGGCTCGGGAGGCTGAGGCAAGAAGATCTTGAGTTCCAAGCCAGCCTCAGCAACTTAGCAAGACCCAAAGTAACTTAGTAAGACCCTGTCTCAAAAAAATAAAAAATAAAATAAAAAAAAAATTCAAGTTTGAATTTCCTTCTTATGTTTACATACACGTCCTATGACTTAATAAGCTATGTACATATTATAACACCCCCAAATAGAAATTTTAAACCAAGATGAAATGAAAATGTTTTAAAAATAGCCTCTTAGGAGGTCACTGGGTATAGCTCTCAAAGCCAACACAACAGAGCAGAGGGAAGATTCTTGGCCATGGCAAAAGGCCCCACCTCTGGCTAGTAAGAAGCCAGGCATCATAGAAGAGACCAAGTTCCTGGCCTCCAGCATGGGGCCTGGACCGCATCACCAGGTTTGCTGCCAAGAGTTTGGCATGAGCACAGCCAAGATCTTAAAGTGTCCTGGCCCCCACCCAGGTCCTTAAAACATCCAGCAATCTGGTCCAGCAGGACTGAGTCGGTAACTGTGTAGGAGAGGAGACACATGAGGCTGGCTTCATAGATGTGGAAACAGAGATTCTCTCTGAGATCTTCTCTGAGAAGAAAATCTTTGAAATTAGAAAAACTCAACTTCCTTCAAGAAGGGAATCATTTTTAACTGAGAAGAAATGATAAAATTACCAAAAGAAAGTCTTTACCTTTCTCTCTTGATAAATGAAGCTAAAGGTTAAACAAATATTTATGACTCAGGCTACTAAATGAAGGATTTGTTGAAGTAATCTAGTTGAGACACATTCTTAAAGACTCAAAGATTTTGCTCCATTGCAAGGAGCAGATTTTCTCTGTTGTATCTTTAGGATATTTAGAAATTTCCCTCAATTTTTTGAAAGCATGATCCACAAAACAACAATTTCAGAGGTGGGGATTTTAGGTTATGATTAGATTACGGGGACTGTAACCTCATCAGTGAATTAATCTATTTGATGAATTAATAATTTGAATAGATTACTGGGTGGTAACTGTAGGCAGTTGGGGTGTGGCCTTGGACTATATCTGTCCCTGACCCCTCGCCCTCCCTCCTTCCCTCTCTTGCTCTCTCTCTCTCTCTCTCTCTCTGCTTCCTGGCTGTCATGAGCTGAGCAATTTTCCTTTACCACACCCTTCGCCCAAGATGTTCTGTCTTGGAGCCAACCGACTCCAAGACTAGGGACTGAACATCTGAAATCATGAACCCAAAATAAACTTTTCCTCCTCTAAATTGTTCCTGTCAGGTATTTTGGTCACAATGATGAACTTCTGACTAACCCAGTTAGTTTAAAACATGAGGAAAATTGTCAAATTATTCTGATGTCCATCTACATTGCAAATTTTTGTAATTGTCAATAACTCTGAAACATGTTTAGAAAATTATGAAATATCAGAAAGTAAGGCCAGTGTGAGAAGTCATTGTGGTTTATGCCCAGAACCTGTTGTTATCTCTTCAGTGTATCTGGATATAAAATCAACTCTGATGTTTCCAAGCAAATAACAGTCTTTTGTTCTCCAAAACAATCAAAACTCAGAACAGCATTTGGCTTTTGAAATTGTAGTCACAATCTCTTGCTTGTCTTTTGTTAAAAATTAAAAGCAAATATGAATAAAAATTTCTCTTCCAACAATTTCTAAACTTAAACACATAAACTCTGGTTATTTCGATTTGCAATTATAGCAAAGTTAAGAGCTGGAGGAGTTTTAGAGATTGAGAATCTTTAAGAGGAAGTAGAACATTCTAAATGGTTCATCATCTGAAATTTTGCACTGAGGTAGTCATTCCTATGAGTGAAGTATTGTGAACCCAATAAAACCAAATGAAAATGCTTGGGAACCAAAATGTCATGTGGCCAACATTTTGTTCTAATCAGCAATATTTTCCTCCTGATTGAAGGCAGGAATTCTTCACTGCTTTTGGGTGACAACTTCTTCAAATGAAGGGAAATCATTTTGTATGCTATTTTTTTTCTATTCTACCATTTAAACCATGTTTTTATAGTGCCAACCACCTTTTACTGAAAATCACACTAGACCAAGTTTAGTATCTAGTCCAGAGATTAATTCCAAAAGTTTAGTTCTCAAAATTGGAAACAAAAGGCCCAAGCTGAAACCTAAGAAGCCTTTATTTAGGGACTGGAAGTGTAGCTCAGTGGTAGAGCGCTCACCTAGCATGCAAAGATCCTGGGTCCAATCACTAGCACTGCAAAAATAAAAAACAAAAATAGTCTTTATTTGATCACAGTTGCCTCCCGTGGAAAGGAGGCCTGGGTAGATCTTCGGTTATGTGACACTGAACCAATAGCTTTACTGTTTTGTTTATGAAGTTCCTTGGGATTCTGAATGATTTTTCTACAAATGCTCCGCATCACAGATTTATAAACATAGCCAAAAAAAGTAAACAACAACAACAACAACAGAAACCCCCAAACTGGAGACCAGTAGATAACATCATTGCAGTAAATCCCCCGTTATTTGATTTCCCAACTAGTTAAGTTCTTAGAGGCCCCAGGGTGGAAGGGAAGACCAGTGCTCTCTTTGTTATATAAGCAAATAAAAACAATTACACACTAGAAAATAACATGTAGGGCATCCAGTCAAAGACATATTTTCCATGATGACTTTCAATTTTTAAAAAGTTTTTTTTTTTTAAATTTTTTTTTTTTGGTGCTGCTGCTTTACTGGTCAGAGCATGCATGGTCTTCCCCTTGGCTGGTCCAGTTTCATCACAAAAAATAACTTGCCACATAAAATTGGCTTGGTGACATTGTTTCAGTGCCTTGGGAGCAGATAGCAGTTAATAGATAAGTTTTTACTGAGCACATTGCTCATGCCCAGTACTGTGCTCAGTACTACAGGAAGCTCCAAGACTTATAAGTATACAGGTAGTCATCTCCTTCAAAGAATTTATAATCTGGTAGAGAAAAATGAATTTTGCAAAAATGGGGCACCAATCAAATCTTAGTTGTTGAACTATGTAGATCTGGAACCAAGTATTCAGGAGGTGTTTTAGAAAAAGGTTGGACTTGAGTTGGTTTTAAAAAACTTTTTTAATTAAAAAAAATGGTTTTTGTTTAAAGATTTCAACTGACTTTGTGATTTCAGGGTTGGGCAACACTTTATTCCATAAAAATAGAATAAATGTTCTTAGTTTCTTTTTAATTTAAATTTTATTTTATAATTTGAATAAATAATGATACATCCACAAGGTTCAAAATTCTAGTGATCTATCTTTCTCCCTGTCCTTCAACTCCGGCTTCCCTCCTTGAAATCAATCAATAGTACACCTTTTTTTGTGTATTTTTTTCAGAGATATTTTATTCTTATACAAATAAATGTGAATACATGTGACCTCCTTAGAGTTACAAATGGTCTCAATTCCTTGTGGAAACTTAGGTAGTGTGGGAGGGACAGGTGATCTTTCCAGGGTCTAGTTTAAGGGGTCACTAATTCCTTTCACAAGCACTCTACCCTCCTAACCTAATGTTCTCCCAAAGGCCCCACTTCCAAATGTCACCTTAGGGGTTGATTTTCAACATAAAAATTTTAGAGGTTGGTAAACGTTCATTCCATTTCTCAGGAAATTCCTCTACCAATTACTCAGGTGGGGAATTTTTTCTTTTAATTTCTTTGTTGAGTAGATTAACACTTATTTGTTGAATTAAATTGTTTATTTTTCTTAAGTAGAAGATGAGAAGTCTTGATTGGGCTGTGCGTGTGTGTGTGTGTGTGTGTGTGTGTGTGTGTGAAGGTGGCTAGTAAGCAACAAAGTTGTGTCAATTCAAAAACACTTCTATTTCCCTTACACCAGTAAGGACTTCTTAAACCTTTTTCGTCTCAGGATTCATTTTTTTTTTTTGTAGTTTTGTTTTAAAAGTGTGTCGACTGCTCAAAACCTTGTTTCAATGGGTATCTGTATCAATGCCCACTGCATTAGAAATTAAAAGAGAATTTTAAAATATCCATTTTAAACTAACAATAATAAACGCACTACATGTTAACACAAATGACATTTGTGTGAAAATTTTTATTTTTAAAACTCGAGAGAGAAAGGTGGCATTGTTTTCTATTTGTGCTAATCTCTGTGACATCTGGCTTTTCAAGAAGACAGGCAGATTTTCAGATCTGTTTCTTCATTCAGTTTGTTGTGACAGCATGTCACTAAGCCTCTGCAAAACTCCACCATAAGGATGACAGTGAACCAGCCAAATAGCATCTTAGCCTTGTTAGGAAAATTGTTCTTATTCAAGGACTTCTGCGAAAGTGTTTTGTCTGCCCAACATCTCCTCTCTGGGAAGACCTTGAGCTCATGTCTTTTAGAACTACATATGAAGTCACAGCATCTTGCTGAAAATCTGTTCTGTTTTTAAAACTCGTTCACAGTCAACCAGTTTCCCAGATATTTTACAAAATAATTAGCAGATAAAGTTGTTAGAGACTCAGAAATGTTCGACTGGAAAAAAAATGGATAGGTGACCCAAAGTCACAAGGATACTTTGTGTATGTAATTAATGATTGTCCCCAAAGCCTTAAAGAATGTATCAACACTGGATTTTGAAAAATCTTTATTATGGCTAGACTAGAAACTCTGAAAACTGACCCACTAAATAAAGCACTTGGAGCTGCTTTAGCAGTAAAGACAACAGTTCCCTGACCGTATTTCTCTTGATTGACACTGCGTCCTTTGTTTTCCTAAATGTCCACTGTTTTCCTGGACAAAGAGAGTGAGTCATTAAAGGTCCTTTGAGGGCAGAATATGGTCTTCCGTCGTGCCTAAACCAGTGGATTAATTTAAAGGAATTGTGTAGCAGAAACCAAATAGTGTGGTAATGTACTACTTCAAGCTGCAGAATTTGGGAATTGGTGATGATTGAGCCTCTGATCAAGGTCTAAATTTATTTAATGTACAAGTTACATAAAGTGTATTTAAGGAAGAAAAGTGTTAGTAAGTTTCGATTGTACATGGTTCTTGAGGTTAACTGCATACGTTCCCTAGTTGGGAGGGGGAGGGGATATAGTCAAAACCAGAGCAAAATTCCTCCTTTCCCACACCGCCGGAGTTCTTTCAAACTTTCTGTTCAATCATGTTTAATTTCACCCTTTGGGTGTCACAACAAAGATATGTAATTAATAGACATAGAATATAATTTCTGTGGGCTTCACTGGAGCTAGTAGTACAGGACTTTAGAACTAAAGAATAGGGGTTTGGGGGGAACACATTTCCAAATTTAGAACAAAAATTAATATGCACTATGGGGCTCGAATAAATAATATATGCAAAAGGAACCTATAAAAAATGTAAATTGTTTCATCATCATCAAGTGCTTCTTGAACACCTACTCCGTGCTTGGCTAGTTGTTATGGTTTAGATATGAAATGTCCCCCAAAAGTTCATGTGTGAGTCAATGCAACAATTTTCAGAGGTGAAACAATTAGATTATGAGAACATTAACCTAATCAGTGGATTAATCCCATGATATGGATTAACTGGGTAGTAACTGTAGGCAGGTAGGTCACTGGGGCATGCTTTTGTCCCTGGTGAGCAGAGATCCCCCCTCACCCACTTCTTGTTGCCATGTGCTGAGCTGCTTTCCTCTACAATGCCTTTCTGCTATGATGTTCTATCTCACCTTGGGCCCAAAACTATAGAGTTGGCAGAACATGGACTAAACCACTTTAAATTCATGAGCCAAAGTAACTATGTTGTTCTTGTCTGGTCTTTTGGTCACAGTAATTAAAAAGTTGACTAAACCTGGCATGGTGGTGCATGTCTGTAATCCCAGTGGCTCCAGAGGCTGAGGCAGGAGGATTACAAGTTTGAGGCCAACCTCAGCAATTTAGTAAGGCCCCAAGTAACTTAGTGAGACCTTGTCTCAAAATTAAAAAAATAAAATAGAAAGGACTGGGCATGTAGCTCAGTGGTAAAGTGCCCCTGAGTTCAAACCCCAGCAACACCCCATTTCCTGCTCCTACCCCCCAACAAAAAGCTAACTAAAACACTAGTGCTTATCAAAATGTGCTAGGCTGGGCAATGAGCTGTGTGTATGGAGGTAGGAAGTACCTCCTACTTTAGGATTTTACACTTTTTGCAGAGAGAAGTTCTTAAGGTGATATTAGATAGGAACAGAGGTGTGGTCAATACAATAAATGATTTGAGCATTCAAGAGACTTGGGAGAACCCATTGGTCTGATATAGCCCCTGATAGCTTTGTGAGGGTGGTGTATTCTCAATATGTTAGGTGTGGAAGCTCATGGTCCACATAAAATTATTAGCACCAACATTATTATTCATGACCTAAAACTGGAGGTGTGATTGAATTAAAAGTTTGAAATGTCTAGGCATGGTGATGCATGCATGTCACCCCAGCTATTCAAGAAGCTGAGGCAAAAAGATCTCAAGTTTGAGGACAGCTTCAGTGACTTAGCAAAACCTTGTCTCAAAACAACAACAACAAAAATAATAAAAAGAGCTGGGGATTATAGCTCAGTGGTAGAGCACTCCTGGGGTCGATCCTCAGTACTGCAAAAAGAAAGGGAAAAAAAGTTTGAATGCCTGGTAAAAATTTCTTCACTCTTCTCCCTGCCGGCTGCAAGATTTATAGAAGAGAAGCAAAGAATTTCCATTGTGAAATTTTTAAATAAGTTAAGTCTAAGTCATTCTGAAACTTAAGGATTTAATTTTCCTTTAAAATAAACTGAGATTCAAGACTAAGGGGAAAATACATGAACTGATACAACTTGCTGTTTTCCACAGGAGATAGGTTTTAGGAGTTGGGGAGGTTGGAGGATTCTTGGACAGGAATACTGCTAAGGTCTCTTTGCCCTGTGTTGACCCAATTGCTGTTAAGGACACTGGTGACTATTCAGGAGAGACACTTCTTACTATTCAACAAATTACTAGTTACTCCCATTTTATTTGATTAAATAACTTTTTGAGAGAAAAATTAGATGTTTCTAATTAGACAATTCCCTATAAAAATCTAGTGGAATAATTTCTGAGATTGGTATCAAGTAGTAAAGAATTTAAACTTGCTTCAAAAGAGGCCTGATCTTTGGTCTCCGGCTTCTGGGAGCCTCAGCTTCCTGATAGGGGTATCTTTGTTTGCCTGAGGTCCTTGGGCTGGCCAGACAGTAACAATGGATGTGGCCTCTGAGCCACACCTACAACGTGATGTGGGGTTGGGGTGTTGGGTCTTGGGTGAGAATTGAGCTGGAAACTGCAGTAGTCAATAATTTCTACTCAACTGAATTCCAATAAGGACTCAATACCCAGGCTCGAGTAACTTCCTTGGGAGTGTTCAGGTTACCTCAGACTCAATGCGTATTGTCACACATCAATGCCAAGAAAGTACGTGTCCTTGCCAGGTGTGGTGGTGTGCACCTGTAATTGCAGTGACTCAGCACACTGGAGCAGTAGGATTGCAAGTTTGAGACCAGTGTGGGTAACTTAGGGAGAACCTGTCTCAAAATAAAAAAAATTTTAAAGGCAGGGGGTGTAGCTCAGTGGTAGAGTGCCTCTGGGTTCAATTCTCCCATACAAAAAAAAAAAAAAAAAAAATTAAATATCCTGACTCTACAAAGAGAGGACAACAGAAGCTCTGTCTTTGGTAATTCCTTGGACTCTTTCCTGTGCTTCTTCCATTGCCTGATTTTATTCTGTATTCTTTTGCTATATGAAACTGTAACCATAGGTAATAGCTTTTAGTGAGTTCTGGAAGTTCTTCTAACAAATGGTCAAAACTAAAGTTGGTCTTAGACATCCCTAAACTTGCAAATGATGTCAGAAGAAGGGTAGTCGAGGGGACCCTTGAACTTATAATTGGTGTCAGGAGTGAGAGCAGTCTCCTGTATAGTCTGTTCCTTCAAATTTTCCATTGGTTAAGCACTCAGCTGTATTGGCACATCCGTGTGGCCTTCGCATCTCCAACACCTCAGCTTTGCTGCATGAAGACTGTCAACCTCGGCCCGTCCTAGTAAAGTGAAGGTTAGGATACTTCTCCCAGCATTTCCTTCAGCAGAAATAACAACCAAACAAAGGTTAGGGTGGCTTGAGGGGGAAAAGAGGATGCAGACGCGAATTATAGATGTTCGTTGAAATATTTGTCATAGCAACAGAGAACTGATTACATACATTACGATATTCCACGGAGTTGATATTGTGTGTTTATTTTTAAAATAAGGTAGATAAGTATATGTTCATATGGAAAGATCTCCAAAATAGTCTATTCTAAGAGTAAGGTGCAAAGAATTAGTCTTTTCCCCTGCCTTCAATAATCAACTCTGAAACAAAGGGTGAGTGCCTAATGAAGAAAGTAAAAGGGAAAAAAAAGGGAAAAGAAAATAAAAAGTTTAAACAATTTCTTTGGGGAGATGTGTCCTAACTTGGGCTTATGCACTTGGGGTTTTTTTGAGACAGGGAAAAATGAAATCACAAAGAGGAAAAGGGTAACTCTCATGGGCACCATGGTTTACTCCTTCTGGGACCCTCTGAGAAAATGTGTAAAATGCTCTTACAATTGGCAACCCACGGCTTGAATGAGGGAAACATGTATCTCCTGTGTGCCCCTAAGTTTCCCATTGGTCAAGGTTTACCTCAGGGGTGCCAACTTCTTGCACTTCCAGGCATGCACCCATAGTAGGATGTCTGTCACTCAAGGTGGTAGAAGAGGCTCAGGACAGAGGGTCAGCCCAGTGTGCTGTCCAGTTACACCTACAACTAGGTAGCTGGTTAGCACAGCAATGGTCAGAGCAAAGTGTTGGCCAAGAGGATGTGAAACAGACACACTGGCTGGACTTCCAGGAAGAGGTAGAGTTTCTGAAATCTTAGGAGGGAATATGACCGAGGGAAGGCTTGAAGCCAGAACTGAGATGACCCCACAGAGGAAGGCCAGCACTGGGCGAGGCGCCCTACCTGCAGCATTTCCCAGGCTGCTCCAGCAACACCGGCTCCATGGCCATCGATATGCTCCCTCCTTGATCCCTGTGACTGATCTTGTTCCTCCCTTATCCTCTCTGAGGCTCTCCCTGGAGAAGCCCAGGTTTAGGAGATGATGCAGCATGGTGACCTGAGTTCTACTTCCCATCAAGCCCAGCTCACCCTTCACATCCCCTAAACCCTGACTGTGTGCAACTTTCTTACCTCTGAAATTCTTTTATTGCCTGAAGACCTGTACATTTTTTAAAAAAATATATGGCCATGAATTTAGGTAGTACTTGGGGGATTTGCAACTTGTTTCCTCAGCTGGAAGATTATTTATATTTCTTTGCATCTATCAGTACCTGGCAAAAGCATTATAGGGAACAGAAGTTCAAAAAATGTACCATTGATTATTGATGCAAATTCCATTCTGCAAAACTCCAAAAGCAACTGAAATTCAAGGCAAATGAATGAAAGCAGGGCATAGCCATGGTTCATGTGTAACAAAGGAACTAAATCCACTTGCCTTGTGAAGGCAATGAATAGATGATCAGCCAGCTGGGTAAGCAGATTCTGCTATTGCCCTAAAGCTCATTTTCACAGGGACATTTCTGGTAAATCCCTGAGCTTAGAACTGCCAAGATAAGAATGCACACTAGCCAGTAGAGAACAAGACAGTAAAAGTGAAATACCAAAAATATGCTTTAGAACAAAGAACACAATGCATTTGCTTTAGGAAACTAAAGCAAACCACCAGTTACAGAATAACCAGGACTTTCCCTTACCCCAACCTTAATGTTTAGGTCAGCTTCCTGGGTGGGAGGCTGCAACAGGCATTATTTCTACTGTGCACCAGCATTTTCAGTTCTTTTCCATCCTGGATCACCCTTTTGAATTTAGGTGACCTTGTAACTTTTTTTGACCAATGAAATATTCATGAAAGTGGTGCATGTTGTTCCCAAGCAGAAGCATTTAAGAGCCAGGTCCAGTTCTCCAGGTCATCTTCTTTTGCTACAACAATCATGAAAGTGGATATTCAGTTAGAGGCACCAAAATTGGAGTAGGTAGATGGAGTGCATTTATTCAAACTCTACTTATTGAGCACTGACCTTGTTCAAAGCACTGGGGCTACACTAGTGCATAAGGCAAAGCCTCTGCTCTCACGAAATTACCTGATTGACAGAGTAGACCTCTGTTTTAAATTATGTAAACTGTTACTTAATTCTTGCTATGACTGAAATTATGAGGGGATTAGAACATGTTAAGAGAGCACAAAACATGGGCATCCTGAGGTTCAGGATTGAATGGGAGGGTTGATTCAAGAACAAGGAGTTACCAGCTAATATTTCAGGCTGAGATTGAGACTATGGAGTGAATCTGAAGAAAAAGCATGCAAGGCTGAACTAGAGAAAGTGGGATACAGTCGCCAGGCTCATGAAACATAAACCTCCCATGGCTCTTCCACTCCTCCAGCAACTAGCCCCACCTTCTGCCATCCCAGGATATCTGGCAGTGTTCTTTGGCAGAGACTAGGATTCTCTTTGGCTAGATTTGGTGGAAAGGGATCCATTGCAGGTATTAAATAGCTTATGGAGAAATGAATTCTAAGTTGTATTTCTAGGAAGTACTCTCACAACCACCTCGCACGACTGGGCCACCTATCATGGAAGTGACAGACTGCCCATCATGATGAAGACACTGCCTGTTTAAATTGAAAGTGTGTGCCACAGCTGCTGGCTGGAAACCACACACATCAGGAAATTGAACATCACATAACTCACTTCTCTCCCCAATATATCTCAGTTGCAAATTCAAGGCTTGCACAAATGCCAGGGCTTAGCAGATTTAAATCACATCCAGAACTTTGCTTCAAGAGAGACTGGGAAATGTCCTTTTAATTTTGTCATCTTTACAATAGGGAAAGTCTATAAGTAGAGAGCCAAAATTATCTGAGGGATGGAGGTTGACAAGTGGGACGCCCCCCTTTGAAAGTCTTCCAGCTCTCACTGTGGTTTTTAAAACTCTGCACTTTATCTAGGGACACTCTCTTTGCCTTTACATTGTCTTTTTCTCTCTCAAGAATAAAAACACTGTAAAATATGTGTTAGTATTATAGATCTTCAGTTCTCAGGATTTGAGTCTTGATGTTCTCCAGGAGCTGGGCACAGGGGAGGTGATATCCAGGATAGGAAACTGTTGTAAGAACCTATACCCATTTGGGGACATTTTGAGCTCAAATAGTATTTTCTGTTTGTTACAACTTGCCAATAAAGAGACAAGTCTGCTGGAAAAGACAGCTGAGGACCAGCATCCCCAAATGGGAGTGGAAGATCCCACTGGCAGGCTTGTCTTTGCAGCCTCATGTTGAGTCACTGTGGAAGAAGGGATGTGTGGATGCATGCTGATGCCAGGGTTCTAAGCCTTGGGGTGATAGAGAAGGATGGAAAAGACTCAAGGTATAGTTGGCTACACTAAGATCCTGCATCCAAGACTGGTCTCTGACTTCTCATTACCTTGGGACCTCAGAGAGGTCTTTAAGTAGAAAGGGGAGGAGCCCATGGCAAAGACATCATTCCCTGCCCTGCCCCCAGTTATTTCTAGATCTTCCCATGAGCATTCAATCATTCTATTATTCAGAAATATTGGAACAAATGGCAGCTACCTCCATGGATGACCATGATGATATGAGAATCTAGCATTTATTGAGTTCTTGGTGGAACTATAATGTGCATCTGACATTCATCATCTTATCTAATCACCAAAACTCCTCTACTTTATATGTTAACAGTTAAAACTTATTTCACAAAAGAGGCTTATAGTTTACAGATGTCCAGTATCACACAAATAAAAAATGGGGGGGTGGTCTAGGATCATATTTGTTCCCATAAAATTTACTATATAATTAATTCTTTTTCCCTTTCTCTTGGAAAACAGATGAGAGTAGAAAATTTTGACTCTTCCCTGTTGTCCATGTGAATTACACCAGAAGCTATGTATACTTAAGAAATATAAATTTCATATATCAGAACAAATTAAGTGATTGTCAAACTACAGTGAAAAATGTTCTAAGTCTTCTTCTTGATGTCATTAGTAAAGACCTGAGAAGGAGCTTCTAGGTCACTGAACTGGTCCCAGAATAGCTTATAGTGATGAACATGTGTCATTCCTCCAGTCATTTTGACCCCAAGTAGAATAATAAAAAGAGGCAGAACCCTTGCTTTGAAACAGGCACCTGGAGGTGAGCAAAAGCTTTTGTTCTAGACTCCCCCAAAAGTGGAGAGTTTGAAACTCCTTGGACCTCTGTAAAGGAGATGTCGCTCTAGCAGGGGGATGAAACCACTCTGAATATCGTTTGAGAGATTTTTCAGACCTCTTTTTTTCTTTGTAGCACTGGAGATTGAATTCAAGAGCTTGTACTTGTGAGGCAAGCGCTCTGCCACTGAGCTTAATCCACAGCCCTTTTAAAAAATTATTATTTTTTATTTTGAGTCAGGGTCCCTAGAAGTTGCTGAGGCTGGCTTGGAACTTGCAATCCTCCTGCCCTGGCCTCCTGAGAGGTGGGATTACAGGTGTGTACAACTGCTGCAGCTTTTCAGAACCCTTTTAGAGAATATATGAGCCTGCTGGGCTCATATATTATGTTATCATATATGTATGATAACAGCATATCACAGGCTAGACGGCTTAAACAGAAGTGTATTCCAGTTGAGGAAGAAATAAGTCCAAGATCAAGGTTAGCAGTGTTAGTTTCTGATAAAGTCTCTCTTTCTGACTTTCCAACGGCTACCTTCTCCCTGTATCTTACCTGTACACCGAGGTAGAGATCTCTGTCCTCTTATCCTCTTTCTATGAGGACATCAGTCCTATTGGATTAAGACCCCAACTTTATGACCTCATGTAACCTTAATTACTTCCTTAAAGACCCCATCTCTAATATAGTTACATTAGGGGTTAGGGCTTCAACATAGGAATTGAAGGCAGTGAGGACACTTTGTCACTATAGACAGTGGCAAACCCCTTCTTGAACTGCCTCTCTCTTGTGGTCCTGGAATTTCTACCTCATTACTTATTTGAAAAGAAACAAACTAAACCTCCCAAGAAGGTGACATTTCCACTGATACTGGCATGGCAGCCCACCAATGGCCTAGTTCATTTCTTAATCATTTATTGGGGAAATATCCGGTTCAGGGTACCTGAGCCAAAGTGGTAGCCAAAGTGTGAGTGAGACCGGCTTGCCCAGTGTCCATGAGTAATCCTGGTGTGTTTCTTGCTTTGTGACTTTGATCAAAATATGCCCTGTAGCTAGAATACCTTCTTTTATTCTTAATATGCCACCTTCTATGACATCTAGAGTCCTGTTTTCAGACATTTAAGGAAGGAAAACAAGTGCTACTGAATACTTAGATGTGCTAGGAACTGTGCTTGTTATTTCCAGCTATCTTTTCACTTTATCCTCATAGCCTTTTCAAGCCCTGCTCAACATTCAACAGATAATGAAACTAACAAGATTTAGGAAGATTTAATAATTTGTGTAAGGTCACATAGTTAGTTAGGCTATGATTAGCTCGCTCTGTGTGTGTGTGTGTGTGTGTGTGTGTGTGTGTGATACTGGGGATTGAACCCAGGGTTGTGCTCCCTCTGAGCTATATCCTACATCCCTTTTTAAGGGCAGGACAACTGTTATATTCATAGTTACTCTTTCTTGGCATGCACCAAGGAAAGTCAAGGCCCTGCAGCAGCACTTACTAGTCCTTAGTAATTAAGTTGGGGTTAATTATGTATTTGTCATATGAAAGACTTGAACCTGGATATCTACGATGTGAGACATAACATACTGAGGAATTACAAGGATGCAGCATAAATACTTGCCACCTGCACTAGAAGGTAAAATATCTAAGCCACCTGTGAAATCATGGTAGGCCTTGTTTGTTAAGCATGGTCACTTGGCTTTAAAGAAAATCACTAATTACCCAGTTAAGTCATTCACTAATAAATGGATTAAATTCCTAAAGAAATCTGGCCAATTTAGATGTTCATTTCTTAGAATGTCCTGGGAAAATCTTGATGTTGTAAACCTTGTCTCCAAAGGCTTTGGGAATAGTTCCCAATTCTGTAACTATCTGAATGGCAGTATACATTTAAGATAAAATTAAGTGTTTTCTTTGACTGTAAGTAAAATTGTATTTCTCTTTACAACTCAGCAGACTTCTTTCTGTATTGAATTATTTTCATCAAAGTTCTTAGACTACAACTCGGAGTGGTTCTATGTAACAAACAAATCCAAACTGAAGAGAAAATACTACATGGACTTATTGCACAAACTATGGTTAATGACATTTTCAGGGATAGGCGAGTTCCAATCTTTCTCTTTTCTTTGAAAGTATATTTCTGGAACAACCCAGGTCAGGAATATGTCAGGTCACAATGTGCCCTATGGGAACATCAAAAAACTTCCTGCTTCAAGTTATTTCTAGCCACTGAGTATGTAGAGTGAGCTCATGATCCAAGTTCTTTCTCTGTTGATCAATTGCCAGCTCTACATTTAGTGGTGTCATTTCCCTAGACATTCTCTATATTATAATCTTGGCTTTAGACATGGCACCACCATGAGGTAAAGTGCACAAAGTCACATTAATTTCTACCAGAGCATAATGGAAAGTGCTCTGTTGATTTTGGAAAAAAAATTTCCACTTTGTCTCTTTTTGAAAGAGAAAAGTTATTTATGTAAAAGATACCAATACCAACTGTAATCAGAAGCATCCTGGACCTCAAATGTATCACAACGCCATATTTCAAGGCTGGAAATTTCCTTGCTTCAAACTATCCTGTCAAGCAATACCAACGAAGGCTGCCAAGCAGCTTTCTGTGGCCAACTTCATTCACCATGTGATTGGAGATTGATGGCCCATCTCAGAAATGGTTATGGCTTCTGGTGCACGAAAGGCAGCCTCTATTTACACCTTTTCTTTTGTGGAATGTGGGTGTTCACTTTTCATGCAAAATCAGAAAATGTGATTATTTAATAGTTTATTGGAGAAACGCAAAGTGGTGTATTTGATGGCTATAAGCAAATCCTCCTATTTCAGGTTTTTTCTAGCCACTAATTTGGGTTAAAATTTGACTCTTCTGCTTACTAATGTCTTGGCCTTTAACAAGTCTCTAAGGGCTTATGTCATATGAAAGACTTGAACCTTTTTTCTCTTTTTCTTATCTAGGAGTTAGTTTTCCTTACCTGTTAGTGATCTGCAACATACCTGCCTTTAAAAGGATGCTTTGTGACTCTTGATTTAATGGTTGCATTTAAGATATGTCACAAATACTCTTCCAGGATTACAATAAATTAAATAAATAGGTAAGTAAACACATGAAAAGTGGTGGAACTTTGGAGTCTTACAAAATATATTTTATTTCACACAGACTTCTTCATGTGCAAAATTAGAACAGTTGAGAAGGATGAAATTTTTTTTCACTTGCCCCTTGAAAAACAGGAATATATGCATGTAAAAATTTTAATCAGTACAATAATTTAAAAAATAGAAAATGAAATCCTGTGAATAAAATAGTCACTCACACAATACTGAATGACTTCACACAATGAAGACTTTTCAGTTTGGAGAATCCTCCACCTACAGAAGAAGAGTCACTTCAAATATGGAAGCTGAAAATGCTCAATTCTAACTTTCCTCCACATCTTTACTGGAACACATGGGCACATGACCTAGCTTCCACCAATAAATTTTCTATCCATTTTCCCTCAAAACCATTTTGTTTTTAATTCTGTAGTTATTTAAAAGAATCTCCTGGGAAGTTCAGCAATTGGACTATGCTGAATCCATTATAAAGAATGACTTCAGCTGTTGGAATTACATTAGACTTCAAAGGCAGCCTGGGCCAATGTTCTACCAAAGGGCCCAGTCCCCTCCATCCATGAGGCTAGTGGGGGTTAACAGGGAAAAAACAGGGAATAAAATAATTTGTGTCTTCTTTTGCCCAGCTTTGATCAAAAAGGAATAGCTAAGACACAAAGAACTTCAAAGATAGCGTGCTATGCAAGGTCTTAGTTGAAACAAGGTCCTGGGAGTACTAAATAACTGTTTGCTTGCTGTATTTCATATTATGAAAACACTCTTTTTAAATCTTTTAATGTATTTAAAGACCTTCACTGTAATTTCTAGACAAAATAATTGTTTGAACTTAGAGTTTTTTTTTCTCTTGTATGAAAATGTCAGTTCATAAAATGTGTCTGTTATCCTTTACTTAGATTGGAAATGACAACACTGATGTGTATTTTCATTGTTCTCCAAAAGGTTATAAAAAGCCAGAAGAGCTTTTCATTCTTTGAGTTATCACTGTGATTTCTCATTTCCTTCTTCCAAGACTTAATAAGAAAAAATGTTTTTAAAAAATCCAAAGCATTTCTGTCAGCTTCAGAAAACCTAATTATAAGAATATTGTTCAGACAACTTATTTCAATTCTTCTATTCATTTGTCTGCTATTTACTCTGCACTTCTGAATAATACACTTACACTGTTATTTCATTTTTATTTTGTTTGTTTGATTTTGCTGGGGATTGAACCAAGGGCCTTGCACAAGCTAGGCAAATGCTCTACCACTGAGCTGCACACCCAGCCCCTATTATTCCATTTTTAGATATTAACTATTGTCTTCATGGTAGATCACATAAGGATTTATTTGTTTCAACTCTATAAATTTTCCTCTTCCTCAGTCTTACAATGTGGTTATTCCAGAGTTTTGCTTCAACTGGTATCTAATGTGTATATTGTTAGGTATCAGTATATAATGTATATATTGTTATGACTACATAAAAATTGTTTATAGCTTAACCATAAAATATACAAAGTATGTTGCATTTTTATTTTGTTCTATTTAATTGCAGTGCTGGGAATTGCACCCAGGACCTCACACATACTAGGTAAGTTCTCTACTACTTAACCATATCACCAGCCCACATTTATTGTTTTTTCCACATTCTTGTGGGGGGTTTTTTGGAGGGGTAATGATTACTTCATTTTTTAAAGTAATAACTTTATTGAGATATGGTTCACATAAAATACCATGTGGACAATTCAATGGCTTTTAACATATTCACAGAATTGTGCAATCATCACCACAATCAAATTTAGGATATTTTCAGTCCCTGCTCCAACAAAGAAACCCTGTATCCTTTAGTGATCACACACTTATCTCTGCATTCCTGAAACAACCACTAATTGACTTTAATAGTGGATATTAAATATAATATCCTAGTCTGGCTATTTAATATAAATGGAATCACACATGTGACCTTCAGTGTGTGATCGCTCTCATCAGCACACTCTTTTTAAGCTCCTCCTGTGTTCTATGTATCAATCCTCCACTATTTTTTACAGCTGAATGATATTCCATTGTATAAAATAACATTTTGTTCATGCATGCATCAGTTGATGGGAATTTGGGCTGCTTTCATCTTTGGGCCATGTGAATAATGCTGCTATGAACATTCATGCACAGATTTGTTTTGGTAACTGTGCTTTCATTTCCTTTAGGTATATACCTGGGGTAAGATCTTTAGTTCAAATGGTAACACTGTGATTAATTTTTTGAGAAACTGCAAATTCTTTCCAAAGTAGCTTCACTGTTATATTCCCTCAGCAGCTTCTGACAGTTCAGTTTGCACAGGCTAGACAGATACTCTAACACTGAGCTGCATCCAAACTTCTCAATTCTAGCCATCTACTGGTTAGGAAGTGACACTCATTGGGGTTTTGATTTGCATTTCTCTGATGACTGATGATTTTGAGCATCATTTCATGTTTTTATTGGTCATTTGTTTATCTTCTTTGGAGAAATGTCTATTCAGTTCCTCTGTCCCTTCTAAAACTGGGTTGCCTTTGTATTGTTGCCACCAATGTTCTTCATATAATCTAGGTATAAACCCTTTGTCAGATAGATGAGTCACAAATATTTTCTCCCTGTGAGCTGTCATTTCACTTTCTTGATAGTGTCCTTTAAAGAACAAAAGTTTCAAATTTGGATGAAGCCCCAGTTGATCTATTTTTTCTCCTGGCTGCTTATGTTTTCTGTATGGTATCTAAGAAATGACAAATCCAAGTCACAAAGATTTACCCCTATGCTTCCTCAAAGGGTTTCATAGCTCACATTCAAGTCCTTGATGCATGTTGAGTTAGTTTTTGATGGTGTGAGGTGAGAGTCCAACCTCATTCTTTTGCATGTGAATCTAGTTGTCTCAGCACCATTTGTTGAAAGAACTATTCTTTCCACATTGAATGGTCTTGGCACCCTTGTTGAAAATCAATTGACCATAACTGTGAGTGTTTATTTCTGTCCTCTGGAGTCTATTCCACTAATATCTATGTCTATCCTTATGCCAACACTACACTATCTTGATTACTGTTGCTTTGTAATTAGTTTTGAACTCAGATAGTGTGAATCCTCCAGATTTGTTCTTTTTCAAGATTGTTTGGGCTACTCGAGGTCTTAGTTTCCATGTGAATTTTAGGACTCAGTTTTTACAAAGAAGCCAGCTGGGATTATGATAGTGATTGTAGTGAGTCTGTAGATCAGTTGGGGGAAAATAGCAACTTAAACATATTAGGTATTTTGAGCTGACATGGTCATACACACCTATAATCCCAGTGACTGGGGAGGCTGAGGCAGGAGGATGGCAAGTTAGAAGTCAGCCTGGGCAACTTAGTGAAACCCTGTCTCAAAAATAAGATAGAAAAGGTCAGGGATGTAGCATTGCTAAGTGTTCAGAAATTCAATTGAATTTTGTATATTGATCCTGCAATTGTCAAGCTTGTTTATTATTTCCTCTTCCTCCTTCTTCCCTTCTCCTCTGCCTCCTCCTCCTCCTTCTTCTTCACATGAGGTGCTTAAAAGGTAAATCTTATTTCAGTCAGCCATGTGTCCAGCTAAAAATTATTAGGGAAGAAGAGGAAGGCAGGTATTGGGAGATAACCAGCAAACTCTCACCACTGCCCTTTTCTTTTTCAAACAGAAGCAGGCCACTCTGGCAATCCAGTCCTTGGATTTGGAGACAAAACTCTTCACAGGCTTCTCTGATCTCATCAGGTGTCTTACATCCACATGTAGATGGAACCCCAAATTGTAACAAATCATCATGGGAAGGAGGAAGATCCAAGCTTGAGAAGTGTCAGAATGTTTACCCCAGCAAATTCCAGATTTTTCACCTAAGTTAGGAATTGGAGAAGTATGTTGTCCTCTGGCCAAAGGCAGACATAAACAGCAGAACTCCTGCACAGCTCCAGTTGACCAAAAGCAAGGACACACTCTCAACCATTCTCAAGAAAAGCCACAAAAGAAGAAGTCATCTTCCTCTGAATTCCACTGATGGTATCACCTTGGGCCTGAAACCATGTTGTTCAACGACTTGTTTTGGCTTTTAATTCTGGGTCTGTTGGTGCTGGCTTTGCTTTCAAGCCTCGTTTTCCAGGAGAAATGCAGATGCAATGCAACTGTGAGTTCATCTTCTTGCATCCCGGGTGCTGCTCTTAGCCTGCCACTCCAGGCCCCGTTTTGCCCCTGACTCTGCTCTCCATGCTGGCCCCCCTCCTTTTTTTTCTTCAGGCACTGCTAGGCCCTCCCAATGGCTCACCCACACCCTCGTGAAGCAGAATTAAAGACAAGCAGTTAGTGTAGGGTAGGTGATCAGGTTGGATGGAGAAAATGGAAATGATCTGAGTTCAGGAAGTTGGAAACGTCCCCTGGGAGATTGGAATGTTCACATCTCCAGAGCCCTTGGATACCACCCCTCCCAAAAAGATGTTAATGAAGCAGCTCCTGAGCAGACTGAGAGCTACTCATCATTGCTCCCTGGGCTGCCGCTCCCTTCCTGCCTGGCACTCCACCTTGGCCCTTCTAGCCCACCTGCTCACCCCCTGGCCATCCCACCAGCATCTCCTGGGCCTACTCACTTAGGCAGGAAGGAGAGAGATAAGTGGGGAGAGAGCAGGAGAACAATGGAAACTTTAGTCTATAAAAGGGGCAGGGTGTTCTCACTTCCTGGGATACCAGAATACCCCCCATGGCCCCTTCTCCCTCCTGGGAGAGGTCTGTGTTACTACCTTTAAATAAAACCTGCTCTATATGTTTGCCTTGGTGTGCTTCTCTAATGATCAAACTTCAACATTTGAGGAAGCAGAACTCGTCATCGTTAACCAGAGTTATCATGACGTCCACCAACACAGGTCTCAGAGCCTGATTACTTGTGATGGTTTGGAAGTTACTACACTTTAAATGTGTTTCCTATAGGACCCATTACCAACTCATCCGTGAATTCCGGCAGAGCTTCAAAGCTCCTTCCAGTAAGGCCAGATGACTCAGATATCATTCCTTCCTCCCCTTCTTTTTCTTTGAACGAGCCCTGTTGAAGTCACTGTTTTTGACTTTGATGGACTCGATGACTGTAGACCTGGTTCCTGTCATTCCAGGGTTTCCATCCTTGGACAGCCATCTTGGAATCCTCCTTTCTTTCTGGAAGCCATGTTTTTGTTTGTCTTGGCTGGCTCCCTCGTTTTCAAAGGGCGCACCATCCACTGGCTTTCTGGGAAGGTTTAGGAGACAGAAACTCCTTAAGACTTAATATGTTTGAAAATAACTTTTCCTTACCTTCCACAAGACAGTTTGCCTGGAAGACAAAATCCTATATTGGAAATAATTCCCCTAGAGTTTCTGAGGTCTTTTTGGTTTTTAAGGTTGATGTTGAAAGCCCAGGGGCTGGGGATACAGCTCAGTTGGTAGCCTCACCAGCACAAGGCCATGGGATCAATCCCCAGCACCGCAAAAAAATAAATAAATAAAAATAAAAATAAATAAATAAATAAAAATTAAAAAAAAAAAAGCCCAGTGATGTTTTGAGTTCTGTTATTTTTTACGAAACTGAGTGTTTTCTTTTATGGCAGCTTTTACCATCTTCTGTTTATCCTCATTGTTTGAAATTTCAAGAAGTGTTTTGGCACAAGAGTGATAGGTGTGGTAGGTATGTCTCCCCTACCCCCGTTCTTCTGATGGCCATTCAAGAAGCTATTTCAACGTAGAGACACATACTTTTATGTTCTGGATAATTTTCTTATATAATTTCTTTGTTTTTATTTTATCTCTTTAAGAGAACAGACTATTATCGGTTTTGTTGTAATTATTTATTGTTGTTTCTATTATGCAGAAGTTATACTTGATTAAATCGTCTGTCATCTCTGTACTATAATAGCTATTTCTTTTTATCATTTTCATATTTTAATATCCACAATATCAAAGCACAAAGCCGTTAAACACTTGGTCTCCCTTAAATACATTAGTTATTCTTAGTTCCACAGATAAATATGTGTTCATTGATTAACACTAGTTGATTTTTCTGCTGATGTCTCATTCTCTTTAATTACTTTTGTTGGTTGAAGATCATTCTTTAGATAAAGATTCTCCAGAAGAGTCCATGGCAACAGTATTTTCTGAGTTCTAAAATGTTAGTAAAAGTATGACTTCGGAGTCAAGTTTGGCTAACTATAGAGGAATTAGTTTATCCCCCCACTCCTGGTATTTAAAATATGGTATTCCAAACTGGGTGTCGTTGCACACAACTGTAATCCCAGTAACGCAGGAGGCTGAGGCAGGAGGATTACAGGTTTGAGACTACCCTGGGCAACTTATTGAGACCTGTCTCAAAATAAAAAATAAAAAAGGCTGGGGATGTAGCTCAGTGGTAAAGTGCCCAGTGCCAAAAATATAAAAATAAAATAAGCTATTCCACTATCTAAACTGAAGTAATAAACTGTTGTTGGAAAGTTGATGACAATTGCATTATTTTACTCTAAAAATAACTTGGTCTTTTTGCTATTTTTCTCTTTCAAACTATTATTAGAATACATCTTGCCCGGCGCGGTGGCACACGCCTGTAATCCAAGCGACTTGGGAGGCTGAGTCAGGAGGATCGCGAGTTCAAAGCCAGCCTCAGCAACTTAGCGAGGCCCTAAGCAACTCAGTGAGACCCTGTCTCTAAATAAAATACAAAATAGGGCTGGGGATGTGGCTCAGTGGCCGAGTGTCCCTGAGTTCAATCCCTGGTTCCAAAAAAGAAAAAAGAATATATCTTGCTGTTGTCCATTCCAAACAGATTTTCCTAGAGATGTAATATGGCATTTTACTAGGTAAATTTAAATTTTATTTTATTTTATTAATGTTTTCATGAATTAAAAGGTTTTAGCATTTTCTTTGAATTTCTGTGTCAGGGATTCCCATTATGTAAATGCTGGTTTGTCTCAACTCAAAGTTGATCAAGGACCTAGGCATTAGACCAGAGACCCTGCACCTAAGAAGAAAAAGTAGTTCCAACTTTCCATCACATTGTCTTAGGAACCAAAGTCCTCAACAAGACTCCTAAAGCGCAAGAAGTAAAATCAAGAATCAATAAATGGATGGTATCAAACTAAAAAGCTTCTTCATAGCAAAGGAAATAATAATGTGAAAAGAGAGCCTACAGAATGGGGAAAAATCTTTGCCACCTGCACCTCAGATAGAGCATTAATCTCCAGGATACATAAAGAACTAAAAAAAAAAAAAAAATAGCATCAAAAACCCCCCAAATAACCCAATCAATAAGTGGGCAAAGGAACTGAAAAAGAAATATAAGCAGTCAGCAAATATATGAAAAAATGTCCAATATCTCTAACAATTAGAGAAGTGCAAATTAAAACAACACTGACATTTCATCTCACTCCAGTCAGAATGGCAATTATCAAGAACACAAGAAACAATTAATGTTGGTGAGGATTTGGGGAAAAAGGTATACTCATACATTGCTGATAGGAGTGAAAATTGGTGCAACCATTCTGGAAAGCAGTGTGGATATTCCTCAGAAAACTTGGAATGGAAATACCATTTGACCCAATTATTCTACTCCCTCATTATATACCCAAAGTTAGCATACTATAATGACATGGCCACATCAATGTTTACAGCAGCTCAATTCACAGTAGGTAAGCTATGGAATGAACCTAGGGGCCCTTCAACAGATGAATGGATAAAGAAAATGTGGTACATATATGCAATGGAATATTACTCAGCCATAAAGAAGAATGAAATTGTGGCATTTGCCAGTAAGTGGATGGAACTGCAGACTATCCTGCTAAGTCTAATAAGCCAATCCCAAAGAACCAAAGGCTAAATGTTCTCTGTGATATTGGGATACTGACTCCAATAGAGCAGGTATAGGAGGTTCACAGAACTAGACAAGGTAGAGTTGGGGGGAAGAATGTGGGAATAGGAAAGACAGCAGAATGAATCTGACATAACTTTCCTATGTTTTCATATGAATACACAACCAGAGAAGCTCCATATCATGTACAACCACAAAAAAATGGGAAGTTATACTCCATGATATATAATATGTCAAAATATATTCTACAGTCATGTATAAGTAAAAAGAACAAATAAAAAATAAATTAAAAAAAGAAAAAATGGTTTGTTTTTGACTGTCTTCTATTTATATCTTTTATTTTCTCAATAAGCCTTTTTATATTTTAGAACAGTTTTTAAATGTCCAATTCTCCTTCCTGCAAAAGCTAAAGGCTACTTCTCTGACCTAGTTGGTGTGCTGGACTTAGTGATCATTTCTAACCAATAGGACCTGGTGGTACTGACGGTGGTGACTAGGTCATAACTGGCATCACGCACTGGTCCTTGCTCTCTCTCTTGAGTCGCTTGCTTTTGGCAAGGCAGCTGCTGTGTCATGAGAATATACCCAGCAGCCCCAAGCAGAGGCCCCTGTGGTGTACCTTAGGAGAAAAGGGTGGGCCAGGATCACTTCCCTGGCTCTGGGGTTTTTCCATGGCTCTTATAAGGAGTTACGCAGAGTACTTGTACTTTCCGAAACTACCTTTTCTGTTTTCTTTCCCCATTTTTTTCTGGATGTCCTCTTTCCTGTGCACTTAGTGTCTCTGTGCTGTTCAATTTAGACTCGACTGCCAGCAGATTCTCCTCTGTGAGGCACTTTGTCCTGGAAAGGAGATTCAGTTGGTTAGTCATGAGATTTAACAGGGCATAGGGTGCGGTGGCACATGCCTGTAATCCCAGCAGCTGGGGAGGCTGAGGCAGGAGGATCACGAGTTCAAAGCCAGCCTCAGCAAAAGCGAGGCACTAAGCAACTCAGTGAGATCCTGCCTCTAAATAAAATACAAAATAGGACTGGGGACGTGGCTCAGTGGCCAGTGGCTGAGTATTTCTGAGTTCAATCTCCAGTACTGCCCACCCCCCCGCCTGCTGCCAAAAAAAGAGATTTAATCGTGTGCAGAAGATCCCATGCTGTCTAACCTTTCCTTTGCCTTCACCCAAAAAACTCCTTTCCAGATTTGGCAGCTATTCTCAAAAAGACTCAGTGGGTTTTCTATGCTGAGGGAGGACATTTTAATTTGGGGGTAAAGACCATTGGCAATTGGTTATAGATTTGCTGGCTCTTAGAGCACAAGAAGACCCTTTACTTTGTACCTCCGCCCCCCCACTTGCTGATTCCATGGGGGCCTTGCTGCTAGGCAATCATCCTCCTCTTATATTTAGGGATTCAGGGACTCCTTTGTCTTTTTCATCGTAGGTAACAGTTGTGCATTTTGGAGGACTGGAGATTCAAAATTACACCATCACCCCTTGCATTTGCCTGGAAACTACTGGAAATGTTTTTTAATTTCTAAAAGTTCTTTTGTTCTCTAAATGTTTTCTTTCTTTCTTCCTTTTTTCCTTCCCCGTACTGGGGATTGAATCCAGGGGAACTCCAGCACTGAGCCACACCCCAGCCCTATTTTGTATTTTATTTAGAGACAGGGTCTCACTGAGTTGCTTAGGGCCTCGCTAAGTTGCTGAGGCTGGCTTTGAACTCGCGATCCTGCCTCAGCCTCCCAAGTGCTGGAGTTACAGGCGTGCGCCACCGCGCCCAGCTCTGAATGCTCCCTTTCTTATACCTTCTGGTTCTTGACTTGTAAGCTCTTAACATCATCTCTTAACTCTCCAAGTAAAGAAAGTCTTTAGAAAGTCTTATAAGTCTCCAAAGAGTCCTTTCTTCTCCTGATGTTGTCTTTATTCTCCAAGTTTCCTTTTTTTATTGTTTCTGCTTCTTATTTTCATGTCAGAGTCTTTCCTCAACTATCTTGAGAACTTGGTCCTCTGGTCACATATAAAATTATGCATTATACATTGGGAGTTGTCAGTCCGTAGGCTTCTGTATAGTTTGCTCAAGCAGGGACAGAGTCATTTAGTTGAGGGCATCTCAATAACACCTAGGTGTCTTCCACTGTGCCTCTGTTGAGTGGTGGAAGAGGGTGGGTAGGCTTGGTTGCCAATGTGTTCTTCGAAAAACAGAAGGGGATAAGCAGGGTCTCATGGTTTGGGATATAGATTCTACTTAATCTCTTTTTCGGATAAAGTACTTTTTTGGATAAGGTACATGACCTGTATATAAGTTCAGATCATCTACATTTCAACCTGTCCTGAAAATAAACTTTCTTTCTTTCTTTTTTTTTTTTTTTTTCTTCTTCATTTTTCTTTTTTTTCTTTGTAGTACTGGGAATTGCACCTGGGGGCACTCAAACACTTAGCTGCATTCCCAGCCCTTTTAATTTTTTATTTAGAGACAGGGTCCTGCTAAATTGCCCAATTCAAGTTGTCCTTGAACTTGGAATCCTTCTGTCTCAACATTCTAAGTAGCTGGGATTATAAGATGTGCTGTGCACCAGGCTAACTTTCTACCCTTTGCCAGGGTAGTTTTCTGGCTACCCTGGGGTGAGAAATGGTATTTAACATTTTAATGTCTTATAAACTAATCTTCCTTTGTATACCCCTACTCATACCCCGTTTCTTCCTTCAGAATTGCTTGATATCTTCAATCACGAAGTCTTTTGGAATTCTATAGTTGAAAATTTTGTTCCCTCAAGCCTTCTAGGCACTTACCTTTAAATTCAGTCAGTCTCTAGAGTCCAAAATTGTATTGACATATATCCAGTCCTCTTTACCCTTATATAATTATGATTATATATGATTACATATAATCACTATATATAATATATTAATATTAATATTATATATTATAATATATTAATATATTATATATAATATTGTATATTTCATATATATATATATGTTGGTATTGGGGATTGAACACAGGGGCAGTTAACCACTGAGACACATCCCCAGGCCTTTTTATATTTTATTTAGAGACAGGGTCTAGCTAAATTGCTGAGTCTGGCTTTGAACTCGCTGCCCTCCTGCCTCAGCCTCCTGAGCTGCTGGGATTACAGGCGTGAACCTCTGTGCCTGTCTAGAATTATGACTTTAACAAAACAAAAAACCTTAACGGTTGTTTCCAGGGGGTTTCAAAAAGAGCAGGGGTGAACACATGTTTACCTGAGGTGCATTCAATAGACATTTTGCCATTCCTTTAATGAATCTTTTCTGCTCACATTAACTGAGAATAGTAGTCTTTCCTAAACTGCTAGAAACTTATCTACAACAATGTCTTCTCAAGGTTAGAGTTCTGAATAGGGATGAAGCCTATCAGGCATATAATTCAAGATACTGCATGTTCCCAAAGTGCTTTAGAATTGAGTGAAGTTTTTTTTTTTTTGATTACTTAGGAATTTAACTTTAAATTATTAAAACCCATTTAGATATACGTAGGTGTGGTTTTAAAATTCTTATTGCACTTATGAATACATAAGAAGTAAAATAAAAGCAGAAATTGATTAAGGTATTCCCCAAATTTCTTTGCATTTAGAAATGTAATACTAGTTCTGAGCCACTTTTTAAGAATATACTTTAAAATTTTTAATTGAGATACAAAACAAATAACATAAAATTTATCATATTAGCCATTTTTAAGTCTACACTTCCACCATGTTGTACATTGGATCTCCAGAACTTTTTTATCTTTTCATTTTGTAAAACCCTGTGCACACTAAATAACTCCCGGTTGCCCACCACCGCCCTGCCACCCTGTCCCTAACAATCTCCATTCTATTGCCATTTGCATGACTTTGACCCTTAGGTCCCTGGGGAGCAGTATCATCCTGCATTGTGTTACAGCGCCTGGCTTCTCTTCTCTTGCCATGATGTTCTCAAGGGTCATCCAAATTGCAATAGGCAACAGGATTTCTGTTCCTTTTAAAAAAACAAATTTAGTAGAGAAAGCAAAAAAAAAAAAAAAAAAGGCATCTCACTTTGACAAACAACAATGAAAATAAGATTCGCTCTGAAATACCGAATCAAAAAATTTAAGGCCTTTGAAAGCATTTCTCAAAAAATTAAAAATAGGTTAAGCCCAAACATAAAAATGGAAAAGAAAACAAGGGAATTTCCCAGTTTTGCAAAAGTAGCAGAGTAAAAGCAGCTTACATGTAAGAGAAATACCACATCGAATACGAATTATACTTGGCATTTCATGGCAATAACCTTGCTTACCAAGAGTACACTAAATAGCTAAAGTAACTGCTCAATTAATATCATTGAGCTGAATTGAAATGCCAGCTATTAATTTTCCCAAAGGGCCCAGGGGAAGGGACAAACCCTCAGTTTGTAGCTACTGTTGTGTGGAGCCTGCACTGTAACCTGAAGTCCTTTCCAAATTCCATTCTCAGGTTTATCCTCCTATAGCAAATCCAGTGCTGAGGCAAGAGAGGTGTGGAAGATTTGGTTAAGCCCATTTTTAAAGCTTGGCTATGGGGAGCCTGAGGGTTATTAAACTTTTTTTATGTAAAGAGGAATTTTCCCAAATGCATTTTGAAGGGAAAAAAACAAACAAACCATTTTTTTTCCAAAGTTAACGTACTACTTAAGTGACCGTGTGTTAAGCAATGTGCAGGGCATTCCCCTCTTAGCTCCCAAGTCGTCCTTCCCTATATGTGGAAGGGTTCCTTCTTGCATTTCTCTCCTTCCTTCGGTTTCCTCTTGTGTTGGCTTGGTTCCTGCATTGCCTCTTGCCTGCCCTGGCTCCCCTGCTCCTTAGTGTGCTATTAA
The DNA here is from genome assembly GCA_020662805.1 of Glaucomys volans. Classification (NCBI taxonomy): domain Eukaryota; kingdom Metazoa; phylum Chordata; class Mammalia; order Rodentia; family Sciuridae; genus Glaucomys; species Glaucomys volans. The sequence continues at coordinate 384,998 of JAJEJO010049385.1, read as the reverse complement.
CCTGCATAGATAACCCAGTGGGCCTCAGAACTGGGTGGGGTTTTGTTTGGGCAAATTACCACATCCTGGAGCACCTCCAGCAGTGTTTTCTTAAGGCTTGGTAAGTTTGAGTCAGTGCATTTAGCGAGGGGACAAGAAGTGAAGCCATTCACTGAGCAGGCTCCTGAGAGAGAATGGCCCTGCATAGATCTCCAAAAGGTGAAACGGGGTGAAATCGACCCTGGAGGTAAGTCTTGGGTGGGAGTTGGAAGACCAGCATAATGAAATGGGCCTATGGGGAGACTTGGGATCAGGGTGAGGCAGCCAGTTCTGCAGGCTCTGCTGGATTTATGAGAGAAACCCAGTAGGGGTCCTTCCTGTTTCTTTCCCACTTAACCCCATTTAATGACCTGTGGGGTGGTGGCCCAGAGTAATTGGAGCAATCATCGGGTTCCATTGCTGTCTGTTTCTGGGTAAACCAGGAATGGACACTGCTCTGATATGAAAAGAAAATTAAAAAAAAGAAAATGGGATACCCAATTGTGATTCCAAAGCAGCACTCCAGATGACAAGAACATTCCATCCCACAGGCTCTGATGGGTTCTGCAAGGTCAGTTTTTAAGATTTTCTGTATACAATGTTTCAAGAGTTGTTCTGGATACATAATCACAGAAAGAACTATTTTATAGAAAGAGAACCAATTTCAAGAATCCCTGAATTCCACTTACAGTTGTATTCCTTTAGTTTAAGCCTTTAACCCTCCCATAAACTAAGCAAATGTCAGGAAAGATGATAGAATGACCCCTAGGGTCCTCTTGGCCTCAAATCACACCAGACTCTACCCCTAACCTCCATTTCTCCTTGTCCCCTAACTCCAGACAAATCAGGATTCATGCCCGGAGCCAGGAAACGCTCTTCTAGAACTTCATGCCTGGCAGCTTTTGAGCTTGTTCTTTCTTCTGCCTGGCATGGCCTTCCCTCTCTTTACTGTTTTTACTTTGTTTGGGTTGGTTATTTTATTTTCAGAATAGAGACATCTCCCTTCAATTAATTTGCTTTTGCTTTGCTTACTCTATCATGAATTTCTCTCTCTTCCTCCACACACACACACACACACACACACACACACATATATTAGCAAATATTCATCTATGTTCATATAGTTATTCATCAATGTTTATTCTACTTCGATATAAACACCTAAACAAATTTTTACAGAAATGGAACTAATACAAGCTGATTCGATATTTTTTTAGAATAGTATTTATCTTCTCTTTTTAGATTTATGTTCCATAACTTTACAATTACCTAACACATCATTCTCCCTCCCCACTCCAGCGCCAACACTTTTTCAGCTTTACTGCTCTTTTAGTTAACTCCCAGTTCTTCGAAAGCCAGGCAATGTCACATGAGCTTAGTCGGATCTCTGAGGCAGACTTCGCTCACCAGGGAGGTCCTTGACTCCTTCTGCCTCTCCTCCCTGACAGCCTTGTCCCATACGATCATCATGGGCACACAGTCCCTGGTTACCACTCCATCAAAGAGAAGGGCTGTGACTTGATCTTCCTTGAACCTCTTGCATCTAGAAATGATAACTGGCCCACATTATTTCTTTAAAAGTATTCATGGAATGAATGAATTCTTTACTGCCAACATGTTTTCCACAAGATGGTGGTACAAGGCTGTAGTAGAGAAAGTATGGAAATGGATAAGATAAAAAGGAGCTGTGCCAGGCATGGTGGTGCATGCCAGCGACTTGGGAGGCTGAGGCAGGAGGATCATGAGCTCAAAGTCAGCCTCAGCAACAGTGAGGCTCTAAGCAATTCAGTGAGACCCTGTCTTTAAATAAAATACAAAATAGGACTGGGGATGTAGCTTAGTGGTTGAGTGCCCCTGAGTTCAATCCCTGGTATCCAAAAAACAAATAAAAATAAATAAATAAATGTTCAATTATTTATTAAGAAATTCTTAATTAATTAGGGATTAAATAAATAAATAAATACATAAAAAGGAGCTGTATGGAAAGGGAAGAGACTGGGCTGCTGAAGGCAATTTTCTCCAGGGGCAGCTTTGCAAACAGCCAGCCCTGCTTAAAGATATCCTAAAATCCTTCTTTATCAACCTCTCTTACAAGGTAGCACTAATTGGCTGCTGTAACTTAAAATGTATTGGCACAGTTGATCCGTCTGCCAAAGTAGTGTTTAATGACCTGTGTCTCACACAGTAACACAGGGCAAAGTTGAAAACTCAAATATGCTTTGGCTTTGTATCCGTTACCATTTGCTGGTTCCCGGATCCTGGGTTACCTCATTCATTTTTATGTTAAACATTACCAACAATAAACAGAATGAAACCGGACAAGGGAAACTCAGGTAAAAGAGGATGTTTTGATCTCATGAAGGCTTGACAGAGTTTTTTTTCTAAGAAATCCTAGAAAACAAAGCATCAGGAAGCTGTCTACTGAGAAAGACCCCTGCAACTTGACCAGGCGTCAAAGGAGGAAGAAAAATTCCTCAGATGGAGAAACTAAATCCTAGGTTTCATTTGCCAATAAATTTCTTGAGTGCTCAAAACTCACAGAAAAGATAACAGTGACTTTAAAACAACTGCTCCCTAGCTTGGCAATGGGTTCCAGAGGATGGTCACCTCAGACACTGGAAAAGTATTTGCTGCTGCTATTTCTTTATTTTTTTAGAATAATGTTTTCCTGTAAAGAGATCTTGTGTGTTAACTGAGAACTGGTAGGAGTCTCTATGCTAAACATCTACGTTACTTACATGTTTTCAATAGCCTTACTTTTCAAAAGTTGTTACTTTTAGATTACAAAAAGCAATATACTATTACAAAAGTTTTGATTAAATCCCTAATGTCCTTTCATTATAACAGAAAAGATCATTTCTTTCTTTCCATGTTATTTTGTTTTATTTTTTTGAGATGACTTCTGGGCTCAAATGATCCTCCCACCTCAGCTGGGACAGCAAGTATGCACAATTGCACGAAGCTCTGTCTTTTCTTTAAGATTGGCGGCAGTCTCTTTTGGGGTGTATGCGTTTATGTACAGTCAGTCAACATGGTGCCTACTATGTGCTGGAAATACAGCCATGACAAAAGGAATTTACGTAAACGAAGAGCTCAACTCAGATATAACTCCAGGTGTTAAGTGACATGGGGGGAAAGCAAGTTAAGAAGGCAGAGAATGATGATGGGACAGGGCACTATTTTAATTGGGGTTAGAAGAAGGGAGTCTCATTTGATGGCATTTTAGCACAGATCGGAATAAAATCAACCACGTCGAATGAATGAATGAAACTCAGTGCAAAGACGCCAGGTGAAAGTGAGCCCAGAGTGTGCAAGAGCCAGCCACGAGGTCAGGGATGCTGAAGACGAGAGATGTGGGAAGACCAGTGGGAAACAGGCCCAAGAGGTAGCTGGAGCCAGGGAGGCATCTTTGGCACAGTTGTAATGTTACTAAAATATGGAAAAATACGGAAAATTATGGTACCGGAAAGAGACTGGCAGCACTTGGAGATACAGGAGAGCAAGGTTTCTTCAGCAGTGGTGCGGGGTCCTCGGAGTCCTCTCCCAGAGCTGAGCACAGCCTTTGTTCTCAGTGACTTTCTAGGGTACGTAATCCTGATGTCTCCCCCTTTCTCCAGGCAGCTCTGGTTCCTGCCGTAGATGCTGGGAAGGCAGGATTGCAGAAGCCGAAACTAGCAGGTTGTAGCTATTGACAGATAAAAAGAAACATCTTAGGAAGGAGTTGCCCCTTCAGTGATAGCTTACAAATCTCTCCTGAGCTTACGTGGGGCCTTGATCCTACTTTCAGAACACGTTTTTTTTTTTTGTTTTGTTTTTACCTTTGGGACCAGGGACTGAACCCAGGGTTGCTTAACCACTGAGCCACATCCCAGCCCTTTTTATTTTACTTATTTTTTTATTTTTTGCAATGCTGGGGATTGAACCCAGGGCCTTGTGCTTGCAAGGCAAGCACTCTACCAACTGAGCCCCAGCCCATCCTTTTTATTTTTTATTTTAAGACAGGCTCTCACTCGGTTGCTTACATACTCACTAAATTGATGAGGCTAGCTTCAAACCTGTGATCCTCCTGCCTCAGCCTCCCGAGCTGCTAGGATTACAGGCATGTGCCACCACACCCAGCTCAGAATATATTCTTTTTTATTTTTATTTTTAAAACAGATGATTTTTAAAAAAAATTTTCTTAGGTGTACTTGGATACAATACTTTTATTTTATTTATTTTATTTATGTGGTGCTGAGGATCAAACCCAGTGCCCCAGGTATGTGAGGCAAGCGCTCTACCACTGAGCCCCAGCCCCAGCCCTCAGAACATATTCTTATACTGCTCAATTTCCACTTTGCTACATGATGCTCATGTGTACAACTTTAATAAATGCATAATATTCCATTACATACTATAATTCCATTGTTTCTTTCGCCCTCCAGTGAATATCATTGGCTTTTACTCTTTCCTATTTCCTGCTTCACTGTCTTTGGCTATTTTTATTTTTTTGGTATAAATCCCCAGAACAAGGATTACAAATTAAAGGATTTTGAGAATAAAAACTGCCAAATCTTTCTCCAAAGTTATATGTCATATTCAATGTCATCAATATATTATCAGATTAAATGCATTTTAAAAACATTTAAAACATTTTATGCAAACATACAAAAATGAAGCAATCAGTAGGAGTCCCGATGATTGCCTACCTTTAGCAATTATCAACTTACCAACAGTCTTGTTTCATTTATACCTACCCTCATTTCCACTTAATTGTTTGGCATCAAATACTAAATATAATGCTGTTTTACCAGTACTTAAATTAAATATATTTTAAGCATTTTTTGTTAAGAGAAAGTTAATGTCTATTTTTAAAAGGAGACCATCTATATCAGAAAATTGTTCATATTTGTTTTAGAGTGTGATTTGGAGCGTCAGGAAAGTGGTTAATGAATGCCTGTAATGATGCTGAAGTTAAGAGTGCTAAACTGAGCAGCAGGTCATCCCTGCTGGGCAACACTGGCCCCCCAAGATCATGCTTGGCTTCTCCATTTCCAATTCTCCCCCAATCCAGTGGCCCGTGGAGTCGTGTTGATTCTGCCCTCAGAGGCTCTCAGTCCTGGTTCCTCCTTTCCATGGCTGAGAAATGATTTGGATAGCTACCTGTGTCAACCAGAAAGTAAAGGGTTAACTGGCGAGTGTGGTGAAGAAGTAGGGCTGGCAAGTACAAACTGCTCTTTCCAAACATTTGACAGTAAAGGAAATGGTTGACAGAACAATGACTTGAGGAGAAAACAGAAGAAAGAGAAGATTGGTGGGGCTGGAACTTGTAAGTTGGAGATTTTAAAAAGCTAAAGAGAGAAGACATTAAGGTGTGATGCAGAGAAATATTTTTAAATACAAAAGTCATACACATACATTTGCTTTGGTAAAAAAAAAACCAAAAAACTATTCTGACTTCAAATTTTGACTCTGCTTCTTACTATTAATAAGCAGTCTAAGTTTCCAAACGTATGAAATAGTCTGTAACTCTTATCATTAAGTTTAGGCAAGATGTCCTGTACTTGTGGGCAGGTAAGAGGCAATCCTTCCCTGTCTGCCCAGCCACAGTTCTGCTCTGCCCCACTCAAAACTAGAGTTGCGAGATAAAATACATGTACTGTGAGATATACTAAAAATAATACCTTGTGCACCTGAAATTTGAATTTAACCAAGCATTGTGTTTTTGCTTTGTTCCCAAATCTGGCAATGCTACCCAAAATAAAATACTGTGTATCCAATGTGCCTTGATAGAAATTTCAGATCAATGTGAACAGGTAAAATGGGGATGGTGCTGCCTCCTACTGGTCGAATATGGCAATACCAACCATCCCAACAAATGTGCGCACCTGCTTCTTAACAAAAACTGCAAGTCACAAGACACAAGGTGGATGAGAAGTGGAGTTTTATGATCTTTTTAATCTTTTAGTCTCAACTTATTACTACCTCAGTCTACTATCTTTTGATTTTCATCAGTATCCACTATTCTTCTTAACTATGTAGTTTTATTCCATTTGTCAGGGTTAATAAAATATCACTATGCATTCAGAACATATGATTTCCTTTTGGATTTCAATATACTCGTTTTATATATTCAAAATTATACTTTTTAGCTGGGCATGGTGGTGCATGCCTATAATCCCAACAACTCGGGAGGCTGAGACAGGAGGATCAAGAGTTCAAAGCCAGCCCCCCCCCAAAAAAAAAAAACATATAAAGAGCTGGGGATGTGGCTCAGTAGTTTAGTGCTCCTATAGTGTGTCTTGGTGCCTGAACACCTGGCAGCAGGAACAGAGTCAAGTTTTGTGCCAGGTAATTGCCTCTCCCTCTGAGGTGAGGTTTCACAGGGAACGGTTCAGGGTTGTTATCAGGGTTTCTTTTCACCGTCTTATAGTGATCATTAAGCCTCTTTAATATTATCTGTCATTAACAACCAATTTTCCTCTATTTTTATATAGCTAAAACTCTCAGTTCAAAAATGGAATTGGGATCCAGGATGGAGAAAAATGATCAGTTCCTGCAGATACTGGGCAAAAAGACTGTCAACAAGTGTCTAGATTTGAATAGCTGTGGATTAACAACCGCGGATGTGAGGGAAATGGGTCTGTATGCAGCTGACCTTGTACAGGGAAATACAGGGCTTTTATGTTGAGATGAGCAGGCAAAACATATTCAGTGACTCTCCTGGTAAGATAAAATTTGCTGAGCAGTCCTAGATATCTCAGAAAGAGCTGCTGCAACACTCTTTATTTATTTGTAAGGTTAATTCAGTGGCACACGCCAGTAATCCCAGCTGCTTGAGAGGCTGAGGCAGGAGGTTGACAAGTTCAAAGCCAGCCTCAGCAATTTAGCAAGGTCTTAAGCAACTTTGCAAGACCCTGTTTCAAAATAAAAATTTTTTAAAAGGGTTGGGGTTAATGCCTCTGGGTTCAATCCCTGCTCTGTATGATTGAATGAATGAATGAATGAATAAATAAATAAATAAATAAATAAATAAATAAATAAATAGGACTGGAAATGTAGCTCAGTGGTAGAGAGCCCCTCAGTTCAATCCCTGATACTGGAAAAAAAAATTAATTGACCCTTCTTCAACTCTTCTTCAGTCTTCAAAGATTTGAGCTGAGTTTAGGAGATTGATTCATTTGTTTCTTCCTAAGCAAATCTACCTACCTAGTAATTGCCTCTCTTGCAGATGATACTAAACTCATGAAACTTATCCATAAAACTGAGCCCTGCTGGGAATTTAAAGGAGTAGCATGCTGTTCATTATTGTGGAATGAAAAGTATAACTCTGGGCAATTATTGCTTACATCTTTATATAAACACCCATGTTCCTGCCATTTATATACACTTCAGCAGTGGCTTGGTTGTGAAAAACCCTCCTTCCCCACACCACCTTTTTTTTTGAGAAAAACTCTCTTTTTTTCAGATACCTTAAAGTATGCCTTGATTTAGATTGTACATGTCTACCAACAGAGAGGTGTCAAACAGAATCTGTTTTGAGTGAGGGGTCCATTTGGGCTGCTATAACAGAATACTGTAGGTTGGGCAATTCATAAATAACAGAAACCTACTTCTCCCAGTTCTGGAACCTGGGAAGTCCAAGATCAAGGCTTCATAGATGACACCTTCTAGCTATGTCCTCACATGGTAGAAAGGACAAAAAAACTCCCTTGAGCTTCTTTTATAAGGGCATTATTCCCATGTATGAGGGCTCCACCCTCATGACTTAATCACCTCCTGAAGACCCTGCCGCTAAGTGCTATGAAACTAGGGATTAAATTTCAACATGTGCATTTTGCGGGGTTGTGAACACTCAGACCACAGACTATTTTATTTAACATTCGGGACAGGTCTCTTAAGAGGGAACTCTAAATCTGTGGTTCTTCATGCTTATGGTGTCAGAATCCACTTGCAGAAGGCATGCAGTCACCAGAGTCCAACTCAAACCTAATGAATCAGCCTCTCAGCTTGGGCCCTGTGATTCTGTACTTTAACAAGCCTCACAGAGGATTCTGATGCAAGCTGAAGTTTGGCTACTGGCCTATATTTTGTGTACGGGTATTGCATTTTCTTAATGAGATTACTATCAGGAAGGAGACTTGATTTCCTTTATTAAAAACAAAATTGGAGTGAAAGGTTATAGGACACAATCATCGCTAATTCAATGTTTGATGTTTAAAAAGCCCGTGGTTGGGGCTGAGGCTGTAACTCAATGGTAGAGTGCTTGCCTACCATGTGTGATGCACTGGGTTCAATCCTCAGCACCACAATAAAAAAAAAATAAACATCCTTACCCTATGTACATGTATGATTACATGAATGGTGCGAATCTACTTCATTTTCAACCATAGAAATGAAAAGTTGTACTCCATTTGTGTACAATGAATCAAAATGTAGTCTGTAAAAATATAAATAAATAAAAATAAAATAGAATAGAATAAAATAAAGCTATACCTAAAAATTTTAGGAAAGGACAAATCTTAAAAAAAAAAAAAAAGCATGTGTTTTTTTTCTTTTCCTTTTTTTCCCTAATGTACTCAGTAGAATTTAATCCTTTATAATGTTTTGATTATAAGATGCAATTGCTAAAGTGTTTCACATGTTGGTAGAAAGAAAGTTTCTTGTTTGTCACGTGGTTTCAGAATTTTAGAAGGCCTGGAATCCCTGTGACTTTAACTACAGAAGTTCAACAGAGCGCTTCTGATGTTGCCACCATTTTGACATTCAAGACAGAGATTGAAAAGCAAGCAAGCAGAGATGCTTTATCTCTTCTACTCTCTGACATTTCCATTCTCAAGTTTTGTGGTTTAGGAGATGGATGCCCTTTGAGAATCTTTTCCACAGAAAGTCAATTCACTTTTAATGAGCAGTGGCAGAGATACGGAGAAGGCTCCAATCAAGCTCTAAGCCCGTTCAAACCTCCACTTCTTGGTCCATTTAAGTATAACATGGTGATGGCCAGGTAATCAAGATAAAAAAGAAAAGATAACAGGCACAGCCAATCTCAGCAGTTCTGGCCATTAGAGCATTCCCTAGCCCTTCACCTTGAGGATGCAATAGGGTGACGGATGATGGATTTCAAGGGGTTTTGCAAAATAAAAGGACCAGAAAACACATCACAGTCACAGTGGTAGCAGTAGCAGCAGAATTATCATTACTCTTGGGTTCAACTACAATAAAGGAAATTCTGTAGCAACTTTTCAGGGTACAGTTATTTAGCAGAGAGAGAAAGCATCCCAAGAAATAGGGAAATTTAAATTCTCCAATTGCACAGCTTGAGAGATCCCTGTTCTGCTGAAAGTCAACATGCCTTACCCCACCTTGGGCCTCTTACAATGCAAAACTAGATCCTGTGTACATATGATCTAAATTCTATTTATTACAATTTACATATACAAATCTGTATTTTCTTTTGTTTACTTCTAGTTGCTTTGCTGCCTTTTCTTCCAGACTTGGAAGAACTGAATATTTCCTGGAATGATTTTGTAGGTGGGAACCTCTCCTCAATCACTCAACAAATGCATGTTACCAGCAAGTTAAAAGTCCTGAGTCTGGCTAATTGCAGACTTACCACTGAGGATGTTCAAGCACTGGGTATGGTGAACACTTTCCTGAAAGCACCTTTGCACCTCAAACCCTCAAGGCAAACAATCTGTGTTACAGACTGCCTAGGTGATCATGGTCAAAGGCATTGCATAATGCAATGCTGTGTTGGGTGTTCGAAATACAACTGCTGAAGAGCTATGTGACCCTGTATGTAGTGTTGTGCTAAGCTCTGTGGACAAGGGAAGGAGCAAGGCTGACCAGATACCTGTTTTCTCAGAGTTTAAGTAAGGCTATTGAAGCTCTAGCTCGTGATGTGTCTCAGTTACCTCATCTATAAAGGAAGGAGTTAGAGTAAATAATATTTAAGTTCTTTTCAAATTCCAGAATAATACATACCTCTTCTATTTTCCTACCTCCATTTTTTAAAAAATTGATCAGAACAAGATTTTAACTAAAAATGATGGTTTAACTAGAACTAGAATCTCAAATGAATTAGTGATGTACTGAACACAGGATAAAATCTGTACAAAGTCATACTACTTACCCAACTTTTTTGCTAAAATGTTTCCTGGCTTGCTAATATCAAGAATGGTTTTTACTCTTTTTTGGTCTGAAGTTTCTTAATTTGATCGTTCACACCTCTTTAAAGATTTCTGTTAACACAATGTATGCTGTCTCCTGTGGTTAGTCCATGTAAGTGGAGACTCCTGATGTCCTCCCATGGCTCAGCAGACACACTAAACATCCTGGAGCTGACCAGATCCTGGGTTAAATCCTAGATCTGATTTTTAACTAACTTTGTAATCGTAATAATTTAACAAGTAATTTAGCCTTTCTGAAACTCAGTCTTTTTTTAATCTCATAAATGGGAGTAATATCTGCCTCAAAAAATTGTGGAAGAACTAATTAATTTCTGGAAAGTTCCTACTACATGCCTGGTATATAGTTGGTGCTTAGTAACTGATAGTTCCTTTTTTCCCTATTCTCTCATTCAAATTACCTCTCTAGGGGTTTACATGATCAATATAGCTGATCAGTTAGCAGCTGGTTATTATGTAGCAGAGTCTCAAATTTAACATACCATTAATCATGTGTGAAAAGACAGTTTGCTTTCTTTATTTTTGATGATTTACCTGTGCTTCCTCACGATCCTTCATCTTTAGGAATCCAAGAAGTGGAATTTCTGCCCTGAAATCCATTCCACACTTATCTGGCCTGGGAGAGACTCAGCACCCTTGTCACTGAAGCTTTGTGCCCTCCTCCCTGTCCCAGAGCTGTTCTCTCTAGAACTCTTGAATCCTTGCCCATCAAGGAGGGCTTATTTATTTGTTATTATTATTATTTTTTTTTTTTTTCAGTGCTGGGTACTGAACCCAGCGCCTTGCGCTTGCAAGGCAAGCACTCTACCAACTGAGCTATAAGCCCTAGGAGGGCTTATTTATCATCCATACTCTGTCCTTCTCATTTAGCCTTAATGGCAGGTGGGGTATAGGGAGTATAAATTGTTTTTTGATATGATAACATAAATGAGGAAGCATTTCAAAACTGTTACTTTTCTTATAATTACTTAGTGCTGGATGGCAAATGCCCTCCAGTATCGTCCACTGCAGACATTACTAATCAATCACCACTTTTTCTCTTGGATCCTGGGGATACTGTGGGGCTGCAGAAAGTCACCTCAGGTTGACCAGCAATGACCCACAAATGACACATGTTCATTCCTGGTTAAAATCTTATAACTAATGGAGAATATGCATTCCATATTCTCCTGGACTCCCCAAACCTTAACCCATGGAATGAATAAACCATGGTAGAGGTCCCAATCCAGTTGCAGATGGTGGAAGACAGGCTTATGGATACAGGGGGCTTTCCACAACCTTAACTGTTTGGTGTAAAGTTTGATAGTGGACATTGAGGAAGTACTTTTGCATGCATGTGTTCTGTTCCTAAGGCAGTAAAAATCCTTCCAAAGGCTAATCTCTACAGTGATTTCCCCTGTTCTTGCCCAGCCTCCATTCTAGTCTTCAGATGCTTTTCTGCATGAAATGGCTTCAGACAGGAAATGGTCAAGTTTCCCCCTCTCTCGCTGCACTTCTCTACCCTTAGAGGCTGAGTGGCTGGTGTAGCTGCTAGTACCTGGCATTCTATTATTAGTTCCTCTCTGTAGTGACTGGTTCATCTGCATATGATATTCTTGATGTTGAGGTGAGCTTTACCTCATGGTAGCCAGTAGGCTGCTTTGCCTCACTTCCACCCCAAACAGATCCCAGAGAGGACTGATGAGATCAAGCAGATGGACTGGTACAGATATTTCCTACCCCAAAAACAACCCAGTAGAACCATCCTGTTGATAGGTGGATTTTTTTTTTACAACAAACATTTTTTTGCTTCCAATCATGGCTTCAGAATTTGGAGAGGGGCTGGGGTTATAGCTCAGTTGGTAGACTGCATCTGACCCAGTTTCCATACTCCAGAAACAATGGTTGCACTACTTTTGAAGTGAATTTCTTGCTTTTCTGAGCAGTGATCAACTGAATTTTCTGGCCATTTCATAACAGGGAAAGCATTTGAAATGATACCTGAAATTAAAGAGCTAACTTTGTCCTGGAATAGTAAAGTGGGGGGAAACTTGCCTTTGATTCTCCAGAAGTTCCAAAATGGGAGCAAGATACAAGTGCTTGAGCTAGTGGATTGTGCCCTCACCTCAGAAGATGGAGCATTTCTAGGTAAGTGGAATTTGGAAGAATTTTTCCCAGAAAAAAAAAAATGGGAAGATGCCCATGATTGGTGGCTTGGGAATCTATATTTACTGGGCTTTCTCTCACCTTGTATTTTAAGAGAGGCTCACTCTATGCTCAGGTCTTACGAAGCTGCATTCTCTCTCCTTGCCCTGGACTTTCCCATGCTGCATTTTTACAATGTTGCTCTTCTTGTTTGGATTTCCTTTCTTCCAGGTCAGTTGCTACCCAAGCTGCAAAGTCTTGAAGTACTTGATCTTTCCATTAACAGAAACATTGGTGGTGGTCTAAACAGTATTGCTCAGGGATTACAAAGTACCTCAACTCTGAAAGTATTGAAGTTACATTCATGTGGATTATCACAAAAGAGTGTCAAAATATTGGGTGAGTTAACAACATACATATGAAATATAAAATATCATACACTGTATGTATATAAGCTATACAAATATATATATTTAAAAACTCTTAGGAAATAAAACAAAATGTAAACAGTGGATATATTGGGGAATAAAATTATAGATAATTTTAATATTCTTTATGTTTTAGTTACTTTCTAAATATTTTACAGTGAACATATACTTTCATGATTACAATATCAAGCTTTTGAAATGACTGACTCTGAAAAAAAGCAGGATATTTTAGGTATGAGATAGTGGGAAAAGAGAAAGGTTTTGCGATACTAAAGCTGGCAGGTTTTCTGTTACTTTGAAAACTTCAGCATTGTTTTATGCTTAATAGTAAGAAGGAATTGATACTGACAAAAATAATGGCTTCAGGGCTGGGCTGTAGTTCAGTGGCAGAGTAGCACGTGTGAGGCACTGGGTTTGATCTTCAGCACCACATAAAAATAAATGAAGCCAGGCGCGGTGGTGCACGCCTATAATCCCAGCACTTGGGAGGCTGAGGCAGGAGGATCTCAAGTTCAAAGCCAGCCTCAGCAACTTAGCGAGGCCCTAAGCAACTCAGTGAGACCCTGTCTCTAAATAAAATACAAAATAGGGCTGGGGATGTGGCTCAGTGGTAGAGTGCCCCTGGGTTCAATCCCTGGTACCAAAAAAATAAAAATAAAAATAAAAATAAATGAATAAAATAAAGGCATTGTGTCCATCTATAATTAACAATATTTATTAAAAAATAACAATGGCTTCAATGGTGTCTGTGGCTAAAACATACCCCATGTGAAATCTCCAGGATATAGGACATGACATTGGTTTTCTCTCTGGCTTACAGAGCCTATAATAGTCTTCTCCCTGGCAACTTGGTAAGTCCAAAAGTCTACGTAAACTCCAATGTTCAAGTACAGTTGGGGCATATTCAAGTGTAGCCGTGGGATTCAGGTCAGAACCCCTGGTCATCCATGCAGACGTCAGGGAGCGTGTTTGTGGAGTCATGTTGGGGCCACACAGGACCAGATGGCGGGAAGTGTACTGGCATTCCTTTTCTGGCTTTCATCAACACAGCGTGCCCACTCAGCCTCTCTTCCTGCAGTGCTTCTGCCTTCCTCATCACATACCTTCCCACCATCTTGAAATATGTGAAAGTGTCATTTTGACTCTCTTTTTAGAAGCTGCTTTTAGATACTTGGGTGAGCTAAGGAAATTAGATCTTTCCTGCAATAAGGAGCTAGGTGGAAGTTTTGAAGATGCATCAGCCCCGTTGGTCATGCTGCAGCATCTGGAAGTCCTAGATCTTCACCAGTGCTCACTAACAGTGGATGACATAGCGTCACTGAGTAAGTACATGCTGCAGAGGAGGGACTTTGGAACCTCAGCTTATGCTTGGAAACTTGGAAAATTCGAGATGTACACTTAATTTTACTTTTTATGAACTTATTGGAAGGATCACATTGTCAAAGTTCTGAGAATGTCCCAACACAGTGTTTGGCATGTACTGAATGCTCAGTAAATGTTATGAATCTAGATTCCTCCTATGCACGACTGTAAATGATAGATTTGGCACTAGAGAAAATTTTGAATTTGTTTTTGTTTAGCAATGAATCTTTTGTGTCACAAAACTGATTACAAACAGGTTCATAGAGAGAATGCCAAAATGATGTTTGAACTTGCCCTGTAAAGTCAAGTCACTCAGATGATAAGTGAAAGTACAGAAAAAGAGCCAGGTAGTGGTGTGTGATGGGTAAACAAAACAACTTAACATAGCTTCACTTGTTTCCCTACTACAAACATAGGTTTCTCTTTGCAACATGTAGTATGTGAATGCAATTTCCCACAGCAAACAGAGCAAGCATCTCCTTGAGATTAAGGTTTTTATTTTGATCCATGGTCACAATAAACCTTGAGCACACATCTGGAATCTGAGCACAGCTTACCAGATAGACCTCTACTACCCTAGCTCGGGCTCTTGTCATCTCCTGCCTAGATTATTGCAAGAGCCAAATAGTCTCCCTGTTCCTTCATCACTCTGCCTGAGTTCTCTATCCCTTCTCCTCATTCACTCCACCCTGGCCCACACTGCCCTTCCTGACCTCCAGACACACCAACCTGGGGGCTTTTGCTCTTGTTCTCTCCAGATTATGGGCAACTTCAGGGTCAGGATGTGAGTCTCATTTAGCACCTGAACATTGCTCAAGCACAGGCACCTGCATATAGTTGGCACCCAATATATGCATGTTGAGTATATGAATAAATGGATGAGAGGCAAGCATGAATAAATATAATTTTTAAAAATTTTAGTACAATTTGGGGAGAAAAATAGCAAAATAGGTTTTTATGTTTGGCATCTCTCTTGTAGAACTGCTAAATCATTTCTCAGGTCTTTATCCCTTGATTGGGGAAAATAAGAAAAGTTCAAGGTTCTCATGAAGATTTTTAAATTAAAAAAAGAAAATTCCTTTTTGAGCCCTGCATGGAGCATTATGTAAGGTTACCATCCCCTTGACTTATCAGAGCCTGGGAGTCACACCTAAGGAGACATGTGAGTTTCCAGGCCAACCGATTCCCTTGTACAACCAAATAACATGAGTACCACATCTTATTTTATTAAAGAATGTGTATAAGAGAAAGATTTAAGTGCCAGAGGATCTCCATGGCCACCACCAGTATAACTGAGGGACGATCCTTCCTTCTAGGTCACAACCACTGACATAGGTGAATAGCCTCAGAAACCTATTATATGATGACTGCAGCAAATGGTATTGTTTTCCTTCTGCTTCATTTTAAAAGGCTGGAGCTGCTTTATACTTTATGACACTAAATCATTGAACATTCATTTATCTGATTGTTGCAGATAACTCCGAAGAAATGGAATTATAGATCATTTAGCCAATAACTATTGATTAATCCTTTAATTGTGCGAGGTACCATGCCAGGGACTACAGAAAACTGAGACAGTCAAAGAACTTCAGCATGGTAGGGGCAGGAATAAAACAATACCTGTCCGAATTACATGGGGAGATTCAAGATGTTGTCGGGACTGGAAGGGGGAAGCAGTTATTCCTGTTGGAGTGGAAACTCCCTGCCTGGCTTGCCTTCCCTTTCTTTGCTTCCCTCCTTCCACAAGCTTTTGTACCTCTGATGTTCTGGGTACTGACCACACTCTGGGATCAAGGTAGTCCCCCATTCATAGAATTTTCTTTCAGTGAGGGAGACAGAAAACAAATACGAAAAAGAAAATATCATGCAACAGTGGGTACTGTCAAATAAAATTGGGGAATGTGAGAGTAACCAAGGGCTTACTTTGGCTTGAATGGCCCTGGAAGGCTCTGAGGAGGTGAGTCAGCCCCAGGAGATGCCAGGATACTGGTGGAGCTGGGGCAAAGGCCTGGAGGCAGGAAATGCAGCACAAGGAGAGTGAATTAGGGGTAACAGGACCCCACTCTGGTGCTGTTACTGAGAGGTGCCTGTTCTGATTGCTTGGTTTCATTGCCTTCCTGCTTCCTAGTGCTTATACCCCGCCTTTTTTTGTACCAGGGGTGTTTTATTACTGAGCCACCTCCTCAGCCCTTTTTAATTTTTACTTTGAGACAGGGCTTGCTAAGTTGCTTAGGACCTCACCTAAGTTTCTGAGGCTGGCCTCAGATGTGCAATCTCCTGCCTCAGTCTCCCAAGTCACAGGATTACAGGCATGTGCCACCATACCTGGTCTGGTACTTACATTTGAAGAAAAGAATTTTAATATGTGCCAGGTACTGTACCAAGTGCTTTACATGGACCAATTCCTATCTTTGTAATGACCCTGTGAAGTAGGTATTTTATGGTTGAGAAAACGAAGGTTCCGAGTAGGTAACTTGTTCCAAATCACACAGCTCTGTAGCAGCAGATCCAGGATTAGAACCCAGTTCTTTCTTGTCTCCAAAGTCTTTGTTGTAACTTCTGTTCTGGGGAGAGTCTTGGAAGTAGAAAGGCCTGAGTGGCTCCCTGGGAAGGAGGCTGTTTGGAAGGTGTATAAAAGGCAGGGTCACACTGGGGGAGTTGGTGACTGTTCCATTAAGGGGATTGTGACAATCCAGCACTGGATGGCTCTCTGAGAGATGGTGCCTAAAACATGTCACTGTTGGTATTTTAATAGCCCAGGTTATCCCTTTGCTCTCTAATCTCCAAGAACTGGATTTATCCGCCAACAAAAAGATGGGCAGCTCTTCAGAGAACCTACTCAGCAGGCTCCGATTTTTACCCGCATTGAAGTCATTGCTCATAAACAACTGTGCTTTGGAAAGTGAGACTTTCACAGCTCTCGGTGAGAGAATTGCCCAGGTCCCTGCAGGCACCCTGCAACCATGTGGGAGGGAGGTTGCACTCTCTTCCTCTATGCACAAATTCCATTCCACAGCTCTAGCTGTGTGAGGTACACATAGTCATGAAGTTTATGACTGTAGTTTGTCTTCTTAAGAAATATGTCCTCTTACAAGTGATCTTCTCAAGGCCAAATGAATGATTCTGGAACTTGCACATTTGACATTTTAATTTACCTTGTATATAACCAACTCTGGAGGGTCTACACCCATGATAACTTACAATTTTGCAGAGGTGTCAATCTGAATTGAGACTGCAGTATGTTGATGGAAGGTGTGAGTCTAGCTGACTGCCAAGTTCACTTCCCAACAGTTTTTTGTTTTTTGGTGTTTTTTTCTTTTTGTACTTAAGATTGAACCCAGGGGTACTCTACCACTGAGATATATCCCCAAGCCTTTTTTATTTTTTATTAGGAGACAGGGTTTTGCTAAGTTACCCAGGCTGGCCTTGAACTTGCAATCCTTTTGCCTCAGCCTCCCACGTTGCTGAGATGCTGAGATTGTAGGCATCCAGATTAGTTCTTGCTATGCTTTCTCAGGAATCTGAATATGCCTCAAGTTCATGGATATACCAGCCTAGATCAAAGATCTACTGGATCTGAAATTTCTGCCTATTTGGGGGCAAGAGTATGGTCAGCAAGTAGAAGGAACTTTTTTTTTTTTTTTTTTTTAGTTTTTACTGACTGCACTGGAACTTTGTAGCAGTTTTTAGAATATACCACCTGGGCAACCAGCACTTGTTACTATGGGGCTGCAGGACCCCAACAGCACCTCCAGGTTCAGTGATTCACTAGGGTGACTCAGGTCTCAGCATATAGTTGCACTCATGGCCGAGCCGAGGTCTATTACAGTGAAAGAGCACAGAACCAACAAAAAGAAAGGCACATGGGACAAAGTCCAGAGGAAACCAAGCACAAGCTTGCAAGAGTCCTTTCAGTGGAGCCAATCAAGGCACACTTCATTCCTCCAGCAGTGAGTTATGATGACATGTGTGAAATATCTTCCAGTGGGGCTTGCCTGAACTTACTAAAAGTCCAGGGTTTTTACTGAGGCTTAATCATATAGGCATCCTCTGCCTGGCACATTCCAAAATTCCAGGCTCAGAAAGAAAACTGGTGTCCAGCATAAATCATATTATAAGTACAAACTGGTTAGGCCCAGGAAACTACCCTTATCAGTTAGGGAGTGGGGAGAACATTCCCCAATTCTAAGCTCCCAGATGCCAGCAGAGGGCATGGTCAGTAGCAGGTCTTCCTGGGGTAGGAGTCTCAGGCCTGGCTACGTTACCTCTTTTTTGCACACATGCATATGACTAAAGCCATTGGATCTGGGTACTTCCTGGGTAGTGATGAAAACAGAGTCCTCCTCTCTGTCCCTCTTTCAAGTGCTATGCCAGTTGACACTTGGTTAAAAATCAGGTGTACTGTGGATTCTATTAATAAAAATAAATATTAACAAAAATACATGCATATCACTAACCCCAAATTCTAAGACCTCTAAGGGCACTCTTGACTTCCTTTCTACGTGTTCTTCCATGTAGACCTGGTTGTTGTCATTACTGCTCCCAGCAGTAATCTTTCATCTCTTTGCCATGTGTCTGGATAGGGAGAAATCCCAGGTTATGTTCCTAACAGACCTGGCATTCTTTATTGTGGTCATAGAGAGTCCATAGGTATGCTTGAGGGAGCCTGTAAGCACCCTAAAATTGATTACAATTATTCTGTGTGTAGGAAGTGTTTGGTACATTTCCTGGCTCCAAAGGACCCAGAATTCAGTCTGCCTGAAATAAAATCCTGACTCTGGCTCTTAAGACCTGTGTGACTTAATATTTCTCCATGTTTCAGTTTCCTCATCTGTTAAATATAAAATGGAATAATAGTACATACCTCACAAGGTTGTCAGAATTAAGTGGGTTGATGCATGTAAAGTTCTTAGTAAAACTTAGTAAATGCTCAATAAATGTCAGTTGTTGATGTTATTATGGGGAGAGAAACTATAAATTTCATTTTTAAAGCAAATTGTTTTTGATCACTGTCCAGTTAAAATAAGTCAATGTCTTTCCTGTAGCACCTTGGGTGATATGCTATATCACTATTTATTTATTCATTCATTTCTTTTGTGGTACTGGGGATTGATCCCAGGACTTGCACATGCTCAGTCAGCGCTCTATGACGGAGCTGCACCCCCAGCCCTTTTCAGTTTTTGCATTGAGACAAGGTCTTGCTAAGTTGCCCCAGCTCAAATTTGATCCAGGAGGATCAAATTTTTGATCCTTCTGCCTCAGTCTCCCAAGTAGTATTCCACATTACTTCTATAAGAAAAGTTTGAGTTTTCTTTATTGTACATCTCTGCATCATGACTGAGAGAGATTTTCTTATAAGATATTATAAAAGAATAGATATTTTCTCTTGAACTCATATTATTTTTTATTCTCTTATTTTGATACTGGGGATTGAACCCAGGAGCACTTTACCACTGAGTTACCTCCCAACTCCTTTCAATTTTTTATTTTGAGACAGGGTCTCAGTAAATTGTTCAGGGTCTCACTGAATTGCTGAGGCTGTCCTCCAACTTGTGATCCTCCTGCCTAAGCCTCACTAATCACTGAGATTATAGGCATGCACCACTACATCTAGCTATATTACATTTAGAAAGAAAACAGAACACTTAAAATGTGTTTAATTACTATGTTTGGGAATAAGTTGTTCTGGTTGATTTTAACTTTGGGGTTAACTGAGAATCAAGCAGAAAATCTTTTTTTTTTTTTTAAACTTTGCAGAATACATGGGTTCTTTTCCTTGCCTCAGTAAATTGCAGTGAAGTAAACACAAATGTATCTTATTGTTCCAGAGTCTTTGGAGGCTTTGCCCCATCTCTGACTTTCATCAGTGACCATACAGTGAAACATGTAACCAATCAGGGCATACTCTGAAAATCCTGACACTTTGCCTCTTTCTCCTTCCTAAATATGAAGAAAAGGAAAGAAAAACCCCAGTCAATAGTGAATTCCATTTAATCAAGTTTTACTTTTCTGAAGTTTCCAATGTTTTCCAAACTAAAAATCATCAATATAAATTAACACCATGAATTTCAGGCAGGAGAAAACAATCTCTACAACTTTCTCAACACTAGGTATATTAATATGTTGCCCTGGCCTATGTTCCTCAAGTTCAAGTCTTATGATATCTAAATTGTTCTTATCATTATCACTTTTAGTCGAAGCCTCTGTTCACCTCCCCACTCTAGAAACATTCAGCCTTTCTTGGAATAAATGTGTTGGTGGCAACCTGAAGCTGCTTCTGGAAACACTAAAGCTTTCAACATCTCTTCACGTGCTAAGGCTGAGCAGCTGTTCCCTGGTGACAGAGGACGTGGAACTCCTGGGTTTGTATCAAATCATTCCAAGGCAGTCTTGCCATGCTGAGCACAGGGCTGGGGAGGAGGGGAGGCAGTGAGGCCCCTGTAAACTTCAGCTTTCCCCACCATCTGCTTAGGAGAGATCTGGTTAAAATGAAGGACATTTCTAAAAGCAAATGGCAGAGCTTCGGGTTGTGGCTCAGTGCTTGCCTAGCATGTGTGAGGCCCTGGATTTGATCCTCAGCACCACATAAAAATAAACAAAATAAAGGTATTGTGTCCATCCACGACTAAAAAAAAATATAAAAATAGATAAAGCAAATGGCCATGGAGGGTGTTTCATAAGAGGAGCTGGACCTAAACAGGCAAGGAGGCTCCTGTCAGCTCCTGCTCCACACCTTCCCATGCGTTGAGTCTTCACGTTCACATGTCCATCATCTACATTTTACTTCCACAAGGTTTGCCCTAGCCACGTGGTATTTGCATTACTACTTAATTTTACCTCTGAATTTACTCTTGCTTTTATTTAAATAGGAAACTGGCCAGGCATGGTGGCACATGGCTGTGTTCCTAGCTATTCAGGAGGCTGAGGCAGGAGGATTGTGGAGGCCAATCTGGGCAAGTTGGACACTCACAATAAAAAGTAAAAAGGACTGGGGATGTAGCTCAGTGATAGAGCTTCCCCCTCACCCCAGGTTTAATCTCCAGTACAAAATAAATAAATGAATAAAATAAACCAAAAATATATAAGAAGTAGGAAACCAATTTCCACCCTAACTGGAATACATGTATTAATTCTCATAGAGATTAAACTGTTGCCTGCTGAAGACTGTGAGGGGAGGTTCATTCTCTCTTTGCTAATAAATAAATAAATAAATCCGGCACTTTCTCCATGTCAATTTAGAAAGACAGAAGGAAAATTGAATAACTTTTGTTCTGTGAGATTCTAGGCAATGTAATACCTGAAATTACTATACAGGTCCACTTCTCTTTGGGAAATGATGAATTGGAGAGTCTCTGTCTGTCCCCACACCCCCATCCTATTCAGCTACCAACTATCAGATCTCTGAAGTCAGGAGCACCCATGCAAATGAGGTAGTTGTATCTGTGTTCTCAGTGTGTACCACCAGTTCTGCTGTGACAGACACCTGTACCTAAAAATCACCTGCTATGCAAAAACCACTCAGTAATAACCCAGGAGTTACGGTTAGATGCACAGAACTCACAACTTCATCAGTGACACATTTTTAAAAATAGGAACTAGTAGAAATGTCAGTACAGTTTTTTCTGTGTTAAAATGGTTAAGAAATGCATAAATACGACAGTAAATATGGCACTTTGAACAGACCTGAAGTTTGCCTATGGAAGTGGGCTGTCCACTGGTGAAAGGAGGATTACCTGAGGTCAAATAGAAAGTTCCAACACTAGATGTGGTTGAATGAGCATCGTTGTTCCCGGGAGGTGTGTGCATGTGTGCAGCTGGGTGGTTTTATGTGTTCACCTGGTGTTCCTGTGGGTCATTGTACAAAACAAACAAGGAATTTGCATTGTGCTCAGATTGTTCCCTGACATTTCAATCAAGTTGGAAGAAAGTTGTGTTCTAAGATTGGGACAAAGCATTGTGATTTATATGTGCATTTCTCTAATGATTGATGATGTCAAGATCTTTTTATGTGCTTATTTGTCAACTTACATCTTCTTTAGTGAAGTGTCTGCCCTAAATATTTTGCCTAACTAAAAAAATGGGATCATTTTTTTTCTTAATAATGAGTGTTGAGAGCTGTCTTGATTTCCCGGACATTAAGTCTTTTATCAAGTATGTCAATTGCAGGTATTTTTTTCTGATCTGCCCCACTGGCCTTTCATTCTCTTTAACTGTTTTTTTGTTTTTTTTTTTTTTTTTTTTTTTTTTTTGTTTTGTTTTTTACAGAGCAAAACCTTCAGTTTTGGTGCAGTTCTATTTATTTTTTTGTTGATTTGTTGGATAGAGCCCTTTCAATGTTACAACTTAGAATTTTTTGAAAATACAAAGTTCTCAAGGACTTTTCTTATATTTCTGGAAGTTCTATATTTACAATTTACCTGTTATCTATTTGAGTTAATTTTGTAAGAGGTGTGAGGTATGAATAGAAATTAATATTTTTTCATATGACTTTCAAATTATTTGAACACTGTTAATGGAATGAACTCTCCTTTCTCCATTGCATTTCCTTTGTACTTTTGTAAATAATCAATGGGCCCTATTTGTAAGGGTCTATTTCTGGCCTTTCTGTTCTGCTCTATTGATCTATTTGTATATCATTTTACTAATATCACACTGTCTTGATTACTGAAACTTTACATTAAGTCTCGAAGTCAGGCACTATGAGTTTCTGACTTTGTTCTTTTTCAAAAGTATTTTAATTTTTCTAGTTCCTTGGCATTTTCATATAAACTTGGAATCATATTGTCAATATCATTTTTTTTTTTTTTTGGTACGGGGGATTGAACCCAGGGGCACTCCACCACTGAGCCACATCCCCAGCCCTATTTTGTATTTTATTTAGAGACAGGGTCTCACTGAGTTGCTTAGGGCCTCACTAAGTTGCTGAGGCTGGCTTTGAACTTGTGATCCTCCTGCCTCAGCCTCCCAAGTGCTGGGATTACAGGCATGCGCCACCGCGTCCAGCTAATATCATTTTTAATCCTCCTGGAAATTTGATTTGAACTGCATTGAATCTATAGATCAATTCAGGGAGAAATGACTTTTTAACAATACTGCCTCTTCCAATCCATGAATATAGTACATCTCTTTATTTAGGTACTCTGATTCATTCATTGGTGTTTCATAGCTTGCCATACAGATCCTGCACATATTTTATTAAATTTATATCTGAGCATTTAATTTTATGGTGCAAGCATAAGAGTACTATTTAATTTTTGTATCCAAATAAATCATTACTAATGTGTAGAAATATGATTGATTTTTGAATACTGATATTTTATACTGTAATATTGCTGAACTCATCTATTGTTTCTAGAAATTTTTTGGTAGATTCTGTAGAATTTTCCACAATCATGTCATCTATGATGAAAGAGAGTTTAATTTTCCTTTCCACTCTATGTATCTTCTATTTCTTTTTCTTAGTTATTTCACGAAGATTTCCAGTAGATGTTGAATGAGATGAAAGCAGACATCCTTGCGCTGTTCTCAATCTTAGGTGGAACTCACTCAGTCTTTTCCCCCATTGAATATAATGTTAGCAGTCAGTTTTCTGTCACTGTCTTTTATCGGGTAAGGATCCTAATTCATTAAGCATTCCTATAGTGGATTAAAGATGGATCTTGGCAAATCCTTTTCTTCATCTGTTGAGATGAGCATGTGTTGGATTTTACATCTTTAATCTGTTAATATTTTAAATAATATTACCTGATTTTCAAATATTAAATCAGCCTTACATTTCCAGGGTAAATCCCATTTAGTTGTGATGTATTTTTTAAACATTTTGTTGAGTTTGATTTGCTAACATGTTGTTTGGAGTATTTGTGCATTATCTTTGAGGGACTTTGAGGGATAGTGAACTAATAATTTATTTTTTGTTTTTTTTTTCTTGTAATGTCTTTGTTTGGCTTTGGTATCAGGGTAATAATAGCCTCATAAAATAAGTTGGAACATGTTGCTTCCCTTTTCATTTTCTAAGAATACTATATAGAATTGGTATTATTTCCTTCCTCAATTGTTTCACAGAAATCCCCAGTGAAGTCAGCTAAACATGGAATTTTCCTGTGGAATGTTTTAAATTATAAATTCTATTTCAAAAACAGAAATTCAGATTATCTTCTGGAGTAAGTTTTGATAGTTTGTGTCTTTCATTTCACTTAGGTTGTTGAATTTATAGAAACAAAGTTGTTCCCTTGTTATTCTTTTAATGACTGTTGCTATGTGCCCTTCCTCATTGCTGATATTGAAATGTGTATTTCTATCCTTGTTTTCCCTTGAGTAGTCTGACTAAACATATTAATTTTCCATTGCTGTGTAACAAATTAATTTGTGCCTTCAAACAATATCTGTTTACTCCCAGTTCCATAGGTGAGAAGTTAGGCACAGCTTTCTGTCACCGTGTTCTGTGGTCAAAATACCACAAAATCAAAGTGCCAGTCTGGTCCTGGGGATGAATCCACATTCAAGATTGTTCTTGTGGATAGAATCTAGAAATTGTAGAACTGAGGTCCCCATTTTCTTGTTAGCTCTCAAAGGGGAGTGCTCTCAACTCCTGGAGGATGCCCTCACTCCTTGGTACTTGGATCCCTCATTTCAAGTCAGCAAAGCAGTTTCAGAGCTTCTCATCCTTCAAACCTCTCGAAATTCTTGAATGACCTTCTCCCTCTTCTGCCTCCAGTAAAGAAAATGCTCTCTTTTTAAAGTGCTGGTGTGATTAGGTTAGCCCCACTTGAAAATATCCCTTTCTTAATGTTACCTGTGCCATTTCACATAACCTATTTGTAGAAGTAAAGTCTATCACTTTCACAGTCCTGGGCAGTAGGGTGGAAATTTTTGGGGGGTGTTCATTGTAGAATTCTGAGTTCCACAGAAGTTTGTCAATGTTACCAATCTTCACAAAGAATCAGCTTTTGGTTTTATTTACTTATTTATTTACTTTTCTGAATTTAAAAATATATTTTAAAATATATTAAATATTTTATTAAATATATGGTTAAATATATATTATGTATTAAATATTTAATATATTTAAAATATATTTTAAAATATATTTTTAATGGTATCCAATTCAGAATATACATAGGTAATTATATATATTTATGGATATAGAGTTATGTATATTTGTTACGTATGTATGGTTTTATATATATATATATATATTTGTTAATTTATATTTATTTATTTTTGGTACTGGGGATTGAACCCAGGGGTGCTCTACCCCTGAACTATATCCTTAACCCTTTTTATTTCATTTTTTAATTTTTAATTTTTTTTAATTTTTAAAAATATTTTTTGGTACTGGGGATTAAACCCAGGGATGCTCTACCACTGAACTACATTCCCAGTCTTTGTTTATTTTGTATTTTGAGACAGGGTCTCACAAAGTTGCTGAGGCCAGCCTTGAATTTGTGATACTCCTGTCTCAGCCTTCTGAGTTGCTGAGATTACAGGCAAATATTGAAATCATTAAATATACTTAATAATTTTATTTAAAGTTTACAATTAAAATTTGTTTCCTTAATTCATTTTATTTAGGTTGGCAACAAATTTTATTAATCATATTTTCAGTCATTGTATATTTTTCTTAATTTTTGCTGCTAGGTTTTTTTCCCTTATATAAAATTTATACTTTTACTTTTTCTCAGGAATATTTCTTTCTTCTTTCAATTTTTAGTAACAATATTACTAAGTGTGGTTTTAGCCATTGCCACTTTTGTATTATTTCTAATGGAAACATTAATAATTCATTAATCACTAGTAGCTTATGTTCATTTCTTTTATAAATAAAAACATTTTTTTTTTTTTTTTTTGCGGTGCTGGGGATTAAACCCAGGGCCTTGTGCTTGCAACTGAGCTATATATACCAACTGAGCTATATCCCCAGCCCTAAAAACATTTTTTTCAGAGTGGGCTCCAAAACAAATATTTACATGACCCACAATCCACTACCTAGATCTTTAAAGATATAATGAATATAAAATATTACAATACTGTAAATACAGTGCTCACATAGAGAAAAACCAAAAGGTGTAGAAAAATGAGTGATTGAGATGTGCTTTAAAAATACTTTTTTTAAAAAGAAAAAGAGTAGAGGAAAGAGGATTGTATGAGAAGATTAGTGTAATGAAGAAGACTGTCAAAACTGAATGCTGTGTACAGGACAGCCACACTGTCCTCTCTAATTGTTGATGTTTGAAAATTTCCATAATTCAATTTTTATTTTTATTTTTATTGTTTGAGATGAGTATTGCTCTGTTGCTTAGGCTGGCCTTGAACTCCTGGGCTACAAGCACACAACACCACACCCTGCTACAAACTTTTTCTAAAGAGGGGGGAAAAGCATGCGTGCTGTCTTTAACACTTGGTCTGATTCTGAGAATACTGTGAGCAACGTTGAGAGAGAGGACATAAAGGAGACACACTGAAATGGACACCTAGAGTTAGCAGCTCTGGTGTGTTCAGAAGACTGAGCTCTCCAGAGCCCCCTGTTAGCGAGTGAGAGAGATGGTGTTGGTGCATCCTGCTGGGTCTGGGATCCATGATGGGTGAGAAGTGATTGAAAGACATGATTAGTCCTCAAGGGGAAATTTGAGGCAGACCTGACTGTTGTCCAACACAGAAGGGATGGCATGAGAAGGAAGGACTGAGTTTTCCAGCTGGTCAATAGGATGCATGGGTGAAATTCACTGAGAGCAGATAGGGACCCCTAAAAGGGCTTCCTCCTCCTCAAAGTGGCTTCACAATGAACTTGAAAGGATGGTTCCGGCAGAATCATGGTGGTCATCCATAGAGGCTATCAAAGGGATTCCTCTCTGATTACTCTGGAGGGTGAATGGGGAGACTCTATGATCTCATTCCTGGGTTTAGCCTAGAGGGAAGCATGTGCCATTTGCCTTGGGAATTTCTTCTACCTCTTCTTGCAGAAGTTATCTTCTCTTAGTTTTATCATTAACTATGATTTATTAAATGACTTTAAAGTATCTACTGTGGTATGTACTATTCAAAGGGGGAAATCGTCCTGTGTACTAGTGATCTCTAAAGTAAAATTGTCCAAGAATGCTTTGCACGTTGAAAGTGCTTTGTCAAATAATTATTGAATGAAGAATGATGGAATGAATGAGCAGTAAATAACTAAACAGTATTAAACAGCAAGAAGACTATTCGCAAGTGGTCCTTAGTTAGTGCCATATGTTTAAGTGTGAAGGAGAGCTGGGTCTCCAGGGAGGCAGAGAGTGGGAACTTGACAAAAATGAAATTCTTTGGGTTGAGATTTGGAAAAAGGAAAAAAAAATATCCATTTTCAAGCTGCATATGGGTAGGGTAAATTTTGTTCAGATGCCTGAATAAAATTTGCTAGTTAAAAATAAATTATTACTAATTGCTAATTTTATCATTATTAATCCTAGGGATGCTGTGTATGGGAAATAGGAAACAGTCACAGGTAGAAAGCATTCTTGTATTTTAGTGTTTGGGATGATTGTGTTTTGCAGCGTCAGTCATACGGATGGGACATCTGGCCAAACTGCAGAAGCTCGACCTCAGCTATAATGATGGCATCTGTGATGAGGGATGGGCCATCTTCTGCCAAAATTTGTGGTTCCTCAAAGAGTTAACTGAACTGGATATTAGCCTTCGGCCATCACATTGTCGGGACTGTGGACATTGGTTTAGATACTTGTTATGTGCTGTGACCAAACTCCCTGAAATCACTGAGATAGGAATGAAAAGATGGACCCTCCCAGTCTCACAAGAGGAAGAACTAGAATCCTTTGACCAAGATCCCAAAAGAAGAAGCATTCACTTTGACCATGGTGGGTTTCAGTAAACTGGCTTCTCAGGTCGGTCTTAGCTATGAACAATTGTCTAAAGCAGGAAAAGAACATGAACAAATTCCAGTGTCATCAACCAAGTATCAACTTGTGGCTGCTTACAGGGACTTGTGTTACAAGAGCTTTGTACATATATGTAGCTAATAATTCAATTCCAGCATGCCTTTATTCTCCATCTTATGAAACAAGGATGACATTTTCAACAGATTTTGTTTTGGATATATAATTAGTTCATTTACTATTTAGAAAACCTACCAAAAGTGTTAAGATTCTGATAGAGTGTTTGCTTTTTCTTACTCTGAAATTTTTTCTTTCTTGTTTTCCTATTCATGTTCTAAATACAAAGGTGTGTGTGTGTGCCCCTGCATGCATCTAAGTGTGATTCTAATGTACAAGAAACTAGCTGTGTGAAAGTGCTATGTTATCTTTACTATTATAACAGAAAATTGCTTCTATTGCATTTTTATCTCAGATATCAACTATGAACACTAATAATGCCACTGACATATAAATCTTAGACAAAAAAGTAGCCAAACATTCAAAATCCAGCATGCAAATCACATCTTGTTAAAATAAAGTAAAATATTTTATAGTTAGAATAAATTGCTAACTTATTACCTCTGGGCATTTCTCATTACTAGTTTATTAAAAAAAAAAACTTCTGTGTTGCTCAAAGCAATTTTTGAACATTTTCTCTTGAAGCCAAGTGTGGTGACACACATACCTGTAATCCCAGCAAGTTGGGAGGCTGAGGCAGGAGGATTCCAACTTTGAGGCCAGCCTCAGCAACTTAGTGAGGCCCTAAGCAACTTAGCAAGACCCTGTCTCAAAATAAAAATTAAAAGGACTGGGAATGTATCTTAGTATTTAAAAACCCAGGTTCAATCCCCTACACCCAACTCCCCAATTTTTTTTTAGTTTTGTTTTTCTTTTACTACAGCATCAAAGCCATTGCAGGACAGAGATGTTTGCCTTCACGTTTCTGTTCTGTTACCACCAAATCAAATGGTGTCTTCCTTTTCTCCTGCTACAATTTAATTAGGATTGCAATCATTGCTTAGAAAACATGCAAATTTTAAATCATACGGCTTCAAAAGAAAATCATCAGGATGAGTGTTTTTGAGGGCTGTAGAAGTGCACGTTTTGGTTAATGTGATATTCTTCTCTCTGTGCAATCCCATGAATTTCATAAACATCCATGCTTATGCAAAGACCTGTGTATGAATGTTCATGGTAGCTTGATTTTTAATACCTGCAAACTGGAAAGAACCCAATATCCTTCAATGAATGAATACTTAAAGAAACAGTGGGACTGTGCAAAACATTCAGAAACAAAGGAATAAACTTCATACATGCAATATCTTGGATGAACTACTAGTGATTATGCTAAGTAGAAAAAAGTCAATCTTAATTACAAATTGTGTGATTCCATTTACATAACATTCTTGAAATAACAGGATTTTAGAATGGAGAACAGGTTAGGAATTGAGAGTGTGTAGTGATGGATATGACTACAAAACAACAGCACAAAGGAGACTTGTAAAGAGCAATTTCGTCTCTTGATTGTGGTGGTTATACAAAGCTCATCTCACAAAATTGCATTGAACTACACACACACACACACACACACCAGTACATGTATAAACAGAAGAAATCTGAAAAAATTCTGTTGATTGTACCAATGTCATGCTAGTTTTATTTTTGTATTATAATTATGTAAGATGTTGGCATTGAGGGAAAGTGTAGGGTGCTTGGACCTACCTGTAGCTTTCTTTGGAAGTTCTTTGGAACTTCCTTTGCATCTATAATTTTTTCAAGATAAAATTATAAGTAGACAGAATAGTAAAATGCACCCCTATGTGCCCATCACTGCTTCTACAATTGCTTGCTTATGGCCAATCTCTACTCCCCCACCCATATTATTTTGAAGCCATTCCCGGGTATCATACTATTTTATCCATAAAGAATTCAGCAAAAGGAGGAATCTTTTATTATTACAAATCACCATAATTCTATAAGTTTTAATATGGAAAGCATCTGGTTCCTGGACATTTGCCTTCTTTAATCCATTAGGGTGAGTTCATTACCTCAATTCATTAATTTATGGAATTATTTCTTATTTTTCTTTCCAGGTTTTCCTTTTTCATCCTTCTTTCCTTTCTTATCTTTTGGAGATGTCTTTCCTTTCTTTCGTGCTTTGATCAGTTCTTCATATTTCCCCAATCCTTTCCGTACCATGGTCCCGCGCCACCACGCCTGGATCTGCAAACAAGGTAAACCCAAACTTAGCATCCACTGATGTCATGGTGGCTGTGGTTTTAATGTAGTTTGTCCCATCTGAAACTCAGGTGGGTATGATTCCCCATGTAATGGCGTTGAAAAGTGATGGAATCTTTAAAAGTTGTTGGGTCATGCAGGCTTAACACACAGTCCGTGTTCTCACAGGACTGCATTAGTGACAGCAAGGTTGCCACCATGTGTTTCGTTTTCTTTGGAATGTGCTCACTTCCCCATTCCCCTTCCGCCATTTTATGACACCCTTTCCAGATACCACTGCTCTTGGACTTCCTGACCTTCAGAACCATAAGTCAAATAACAATAAATAAATTTTCTATGAATCATCCACTCCTGGGTATTCTGTTATAGCAACAAAAAATGGATTAAAACAATGATATACTGGAGATTGTTAAATCTCTTTGTTCTGGTATGTGGTCTTAAAGACATAGAGAATGGGAGGTGACTTGAATTCCAAACCTTATTTTCTATCTTTCTTAATCATCCAGTCAAGCAAATCTTTTACAAAGTACTGTTCTACACATTTGGGAAACAGCAATTAAATATTAATGTCCCACTAGAGCTTGATTCTATTTCCTGGGTCCTATTCCTTCCCACCCACTAAGGAAAACCTCTCCTCTCATAGTAGACTCTTCTCAGAACCTCCTGTGGCTCCCCATTTCTCTCCAAAATCAAAGCCAAAGCCTTTCCAATGACTTCTAGGCGCTATCTGATTTGTCCCCTCCCATGACCTGTTGAACCCCTTAACTCCCTTACTCACTCTGCCCCAGCCACGTGGGCCTCCTTCCTGCTCAGATACACCAGATACAATCCTAAATCGGGGCCTTTGTACTCCCCTCTGCCTCAACCAACTTTCCAATATTCAGATGGCTCACTTCTCAAGTGTTTGCTTGATTGTCATTTCTACGGAATGAACTGTGTTCCTCCAAATTCAGATCTTGAAGCCTTAATTGCCAATGTGGTGCTATTTGGAGAAGGGGCTTTGGGGAGTTAATTAAGCTCAGATGAGGTCATGACGGTGGGGTCCTCAGGATGGGATTAGTGTCCTTATAAGAGACATCAGAGACCTTGTGCTTCCCACCACACTTCTGCCATTTGAGTACAGTACCTATTATGGCAGCCCTGGTCGACTCAGGCAGCCATCTTTTCCACGAGGCCTACCCTGACCATCTCATGTAAATCAGCACCCTCTCTATTCACAGACACACTACTTCTGGCCATCCAGTTCTCCCAAGTTTCAACTTATCTCCTCCCCCACAATAGCACTTATCATTTTTAGTATAGCATAAAATTCGTTTTGTTTTTTCATGTTTTTATTCCCTCCTCTCTAGATTTTAAGCGATATGAAGACAAAAATACTTGTCTTGTCCACTGGCATATTTCCAGTGCCTCGGATAGTGCCTGGGACGTGGTAAAAACTTGATAAACATTCATTGGTTAAATGAAAGAGGAGGTAGGGCTGTGCTGCCTAATATAAGATAGATTAAGGAAGTGCTTTTTCTGGTCAGAGGACTTTAGAGAAGACACTGAAATGAGGACCAGAATCTTGCCTATATCTGGGGGAGGCATCTCTGAGCAGAGGAAAGGCCCTGCGGGAGGGCAATGCTTGGTTCCTGGAAGAACACTCAGGATCTAGTTTGTGATTAAGTCAATTGAGGAGAAAGAGGAGTGACAACATGGTGGTGTTTAGGGAACAGTGTGCCCTCTAGAGGCACTTTGGAAGCATAACAGGACTTCTTGTTCAGATTAAGCAGTCTCTGATCATGTGATCTCTGTACTCTGGATCACAACCTTCAGGAAGGTGTGCGGCATGAGTAACTGAAGGCAATCCATCTCTCGAGCTTCAACTACCCTACTGCCCCTTCCTAAGATCAGCCTGGGAATAAAACCGCGGATCCCCCTCACCATCGCCTTTTCTGTCACTTTCCAGAGAACAGGCACAACTTGGATTCTTGTAAGTCTTATTATGAAACATTGCCCTGGACTTGAAATGTCTGGGGTATCAAGAAAAAGGACAACCCAAAACACCTGAGTAGACATTGAGAAAACAAACAGCTCAAGGACTGAGGAATCCTCTCACAAGACAGGTGGCTTCCAACTCTTCTTTCAAGCAAATAGAAGCAAGACTAATTGATATGTCAGCTAAGACCTGCTATCTCATTTTAGGTGATATAACTGGAAGAAGTTCAGAAATGTGTGAGGCATTATTATTTAAAACAAAGTAATAAAAAAACTTCCATTCTCAGCAATTCATCTTTGTGAACAAAGATTCTCAGGACTTTCATCAT
Organism: Glaucomys volans; assembly: GCA_020662805.1. Taxonomy (NCBI): domain Eukaryota; kingdom Metazoa; phylum Chordata; class Mammalia; order Rodentia; family Sciuridae; genus Glaucomys; species Glaucomys volans. Next base: position 352,452 of record JAJEJO010049385.1, on the reverse strand, counting down.
GAGAGACATGAGTAGAATCCATGATAAAACCTGTCTTATTCTAGTGATTAATAATATTTATGCATGATTATCTAAACAGAGTGAAGAAAGTCCCTCTCATTTGGATATGTCTAACAATGACCAAAATTCATAATAAATATATTCTTTTAGATGATTTTATACTATTAATAATTATAATATGATGATCTAAACTATTAAAAGAGATGTTCACAGAAAAAAATTTAATTTTAAAATAGAATTTATATAAACTTTTTGTTGCCTAGCTGGACACAAAGGCAATCTATAAAAGAGTTAAGGAACCAGGTATGGTAGTGCATACCTGTAATCTCAGTGACAGTAGAGGCTGAGGCAAGAGGATCGTAAGTTGGAGGCCAATCTCAGCAACTTAGTAAGACTCTCAGCAACTTAGCCAGACTCTGTCTCAAAAATTTTTTTCATACTAGAGGTTAAACCCAGGGGTGCTTAAACACTGAGCCATATCCCCAGACCTTTTTATTTTTTATTTTGAGACAGAGTCTTACTAAGTTGCTTAGGGCCTCACTAAGTTACTTGCAATCCTCCTGCCTTAACCTTGTGAGCTGCTGGGAAAACAGGCATATGCCACCACACCCAGCAAGTCTTGAATTTTCAAAAAATAAAAAAATAAATTAAAAAGGCTGGAGATATAGCTCAGTGGTAAAGTGCCCCTAGGTTCAATCCCTAGTACCAAAAAGAAAAAGAGTAAGGGCCGGGGTTGTAGCTCAGTGGTAAAGGCATTGCTGTGCATGTGTGATATCATGAGTTCGAATCCAGAAAAGAATATAATAAAATACATATATAACTTTAGTATCAACTCTGAGGGAAAGTGTAATAGAAATGCAGGTTCAAAACCAAAAAGAATATTATATAAAATTCCTACCTGTAAAATAAGAACTTATCCAAGTATTTTGTAAATTGTAGTTGGCAAATCATAATGACAGTTAGATTTCACTAGGTACATTGAAAATATTGATCTAGGGCTGGGGATATAGCTCAGTTGGTAGAGTGTTTGCCTTGCAAGCACAAGGCCCTGGGTTCAATCCCCAGCACCACACACACACACACACACACACATACACAAATTGATCTAATAATTCTATTCTATTCAAAATGTTAACTTTTAAAATGCACTGGAAGGGCTGGGGTTGTAGCTCAGTGGTAGAGCACTTGGCTAGCATGTGTGAGGCACTGGGTCTGATTCTCAACATGGCATGTAAATAAATAAAATAAAGGTCCATTAACAACTAAAAAAATATTTAAAATAATAGAATAAAATGCACTGGAAGTTACATCCTTTGTAATGATTTAAACTTTGTGGCAAAATTTTAAATATGAATTTTAAAATATGCAAAAGGATATATGGTTTTATAAAATGCTTATAGGAAGTAAAGAATAAAAAATTTGACTTTCATTCTTCCAGCATAGTCTTCCTGAGTATATACACCTTGAAATAAATATTTTTTATATATTATGTTATAATTTATAATAAAATTCTAAATTATCTTATAATTATAATATAATTATAAATTTTCTTTATGTTGTAATTTGTTTTGACTTACTGAAATTTGTGTTTTGGTAGGTTATATTTTCTATGAATTTAATTTTAGAAGAGAAAAGGAGATATGATGAAATATTTCTTATAAAGTAGTCTGATAGGGTTGAGGGCCATTGATAAAAAGTCTTTCAGATAATACTTTGATTCTTACTCCAGATGAAATGAAGTATTGTTGATTTCAGCAAAGAGTAGAGCTATCCAATCTATTTTAGCAGATTTTGTGTGACTATTGAGTGGAAGGCTTGTTATGGGGGAGTGGGCGTGGAAGCAGGGATGACAGAGGACTAATAGAGTCACACTGGTATGAAATGATGGGGGACTTGAACCAGTTGAAGAATAAAAATCATTGACAGGCTTGTCATACCAGCAGCTAGAGAGGCTGAGGCAGGAGGACTTCAAGTACAAGGCCATCCGGAGCAACTTAGTGAGATCCTGTCTCAACATAAAAAAACAAAAGGCACTGGGGTATAACTCAGTGGTAAAGCACCCCTGGGTTCAATCCCCTGTCCCGAAAGAAAGAGCCCTGACTGAAGTGGGCACAGCCCTGGCCTGCCCAGGGCATCCTATGTCTCATGGACTCAGTGGGTGAGAGCAAGGTCACAAGGCTCTTGGCCCTTTAATCCTAGCCTGGCTGAGCAAAACTCTGGTCTCTGAGCTTCTGATCCACAAATGCTTTCATTTTTAACTTTTCATCTTCATCTTTCTGCCTTTGTTAATATAAGCTTTTTACACTCAAGTGAATCCAAGAATTTTAGGTTGTCTTGGGATTTGAAGATTTGGTTTCCTTTCCTTGTATGTTGATTTCTTATTTGACAAGAGAGAGGAGACATATACAACAAAAATATGAGAGCCAAAATTTTTAAAATTCTCTCAAAAACTTCATGGGGATATAAAAGTACATAAGCGTCTCTTCCCAGGAAGGACAAGGTAGAGATGTGTAAAGAACATTGCCACAGAAAAATCCATAATTCGTTTAACACCAGACCCCCTCCAAAGCAACTACAAATGTGTTAACAAGAATCTGTGCTGATTTTACCTTTGTGATCATTATTTTCTTTCTTCTGTTTTCCTTAAGGTGTTTCCATACGGCCTGGGTTCCTTGAGCACACACTTCTTCGGGGGGATCTTCCATGGGGTTGTCCATCAGTGTTAGCACCTTAAGGTTCACCAGGCGGTCCAAATTCTCTGGGAGATGGGTGAGCAAGTTGTCCTCCAGCAGCAACTCTTTCAATACTAGAAAGATTTTTGTTTCAAATGGTGATTTTGGCTGGGGATGGGGCACAGTGGTAGAGTGCTTGCCTAGTATGCACAAGGCCTTAGGTCCAATCCCCAGCACCACAATAAATAAATATAATAATAATAATAATAACAATAATAATAATAACAACCACAATAATAATAAATGAATATATAAAAGAAAGAAGAGTAATTATGTGGTATAAGTTAAGGGGAGTTTCCCAATTAACTTGGTCAAATGGTGATTTTTATGTTAAGAACAAGCGACATTAACTCGGTTTCTACACCTGCCCAGTGTCAAGGGCTCCACCTCTGCAAGAAGAATCAGAACGTGGATGTACAAGAACTGACAAATATTTTCCTATCATCTCATAAAAGGTCTGTCTCTATGTGTCTTCTTCCTCTTAATAAAGAAAGTAGAAATTCAGTAACTGGATATTCTTACCCTTCTGAGAGCGGATGTCTTTGGGGTTTTTCGTTTGGTTGGTTTTGTTTTTATTTTATAGCAGCATTTGCCAAATGACAGCTCACTGGCAAAAACTGCCCTCAGATTTCTTTCTTAGATCAGCAGAGTATTGGAAGACCTGACTGTGTGTCCGGGTGGGACGCTCTAGGAGCCTCCAGGCCTTGATTGTTACTCCAGGTGTGGACACATGGACGTGACCCATCTCGTCCATAAAGACAGTGGAGTGTGGGCCTTCTGGCTCCCATAGTCATTTCCCTACCACTCTCAAGTTAATAAGCAAATTATTTTTTTTGAAGAATGCATACTTTCTGGTATAAAAGTAACTTCATATAAATAAAAATGTATGCCTACGAAAGCAGCCAAGAAAGTATAAAAATGATTCTCCCTTTCCCACCAATCCTGTCGCACAGGAACCACTGTTATCAAATTTCTGTGAGTCCTTACAGAAAGTATGTACGTGCAGGTCTACAGAACATGCACACAAAATGATAACATACTATAATGGTCCAAATCTACATTTTGCAAGGAACTATCTTAAACTGTTTGCTGAAAGGGAGGTAAAAATGACTGGTAAACTTGTGACAGATGCTCAACATAACCCAATGGGGAAAAAAATGTAAATTAAACACCAAAATGCAGTGTTCCGTTGATCCTATAGGCAGAGATGAAAAATTTAATAATACTCAGTATTAAGGAGGGAGGAGAGAAAAATTTTATTTAAATTATACTCCAAAATAAATGGCTTAAAAATTCAGCTACTTTTCTCTACTTGATTCACCAAAAGAAAAGATAAATACAGGAAATTTTGTCCAGAGACTGGATGTTTAGGGAACATAATATAAATCATATGCATAATAAAGAGCAGGCAAAATCAAAATATGCATTTGTTAGTCCAGTTATTTTTAAAATGTTTCCTGCCATGTACAAGAGACATCTGATTTAATGAAGCAAACTAAGCACTCTTCTAACAACAGGAAGTGTTTAGGCTAGTGTAAATAAATATTAGGGACAGGAAGAGAGTAAACACTGAAAGTTTTTGAGAATGTTTCACACCTCCAGGGACTAAGGACAGGACATTAATATTATCAGGAGCATTTCTAAGGAGTACTACGTCCTACACCTGACCTCAATTTTTGAATGTCTTGTATGCAGGTGACAACTTCCACTTTTATAATTTGTCACCTCCTTTCATTGAATAGCCACAGTTTGAAGACATGCCAATAAACCTGGAGATTCATCATAGTATGGCAAAAATATTTCATCAGGTCCCAGTTGGTACTCAGCAAAAGCTTGTTTCGTAGATGGATGGATGAACCGATAGGTAGATGAATGGTTCAATGGATGGATGGATGTGGAGATAAAGAATAATTTCACCCAGTGGAAAATGTTTGGGTGCTTTTGTTTTGGTTCTTGGGTAGGTTTTTTTTTTTTGGTACAGAAAATATCTGGGCATATGCAGCTCTACAGATACATGCACATAAAATTGTGTCAAAATGGTAAACATACTATAATGGTCTGATTTATTTTTTATTTTGAGAGAGGATCTCACTAAGTTGCTGAAGCTGACCTTGAATTTGTGATCCTCCTCCCTCAGACTTTCAGGTGTGGCTGAGATTATAGCTGTGTGGAACCATGCCTGGCTTGTTTGGGTGTTTAAGTACGAATCACATGTGATTTTCCAAGTCAATTATATAGTTACAAAAGTCTCCTTGACTTCACCATTCTGTGCCAATATTTTCCCTTTTATTCAAGTGACTTAGTGTCCTAGGTGAAAATTTATTACAGGACCCCAGCTCTAAATTCTGACATAGAGTATGTATCCAGGAAGCTGTTGCTGATGATAGGTGTGTTTTCTGATTTTCTTAGCAGTTGCTATTAATTTCTCTTTCCAACTCAATTTACAACCTACCTGTGAAAGACTCTTAACCTCATGAATCAGGGCACCTGGCCTCTCCCTCGTCACTCACTAGTGAGCCCCGCAAGGAGGTAATGGGATGGGGCTCAGCTCTCCAAGCACTGAGATGGATCTTTAGTAAGGCAAGGAAGACAATCATCATGGGAATGCTGACCTCAAATTCTCCTAGGTGTGGGTCTACTAAATTTTCTCACCTTGTGCGTGGCAAATGGCATTTGGGAGTTGCTTTAGTAAATTGTGCCGGCAATCAAGAACTTCCAGGTTAGGCATTGTCCCCAAAGATACCGGCAGGAATTCCAGATAATTGTTCTCTATGTACAGTTCTTTAAGACTCTGAAATAGCATGACAGTATACCATAACAATCCTTATCTTGAAAAAAGAATGATAATAACCAAAATCACCTCTATGAATGAATTACAAGGAGGTATGACTTAATTTCTACAAATGGAATCTGACCAAACCTACGGTGGAAAGAAGTATGGCATAACATATCCACCAGGGATCATCAGGTAGTATGGGTTGTTCAGTGACAGCGAAAACCTCAAAGTGTAAAAATGACTGCTTGTTTGGAATTGAAAATCTAGTATGGATGATCCCATACCCAGGCGTGGGGCGCCTCGTGTTTTCTTAGGCCCCTTATTTAGGGCTAAGTGGCCTGTGCTTCTCTCTTCATTTGGGGAAGCTTACCTGCAATTTCCCAATGTCTTCTGGCACCTGGGTAAGCTTGGATCCCTGATCTTGCCCCATATATAATTTCTCTAGAGACACCAAAGAAAAGATTTCTTCCGGGAAGGAAGAGAACTCATTTCCTGATAGTCCAAGTATCTTCAGTTTTGAAAGTAAGCCCAAGTCTGAAGGCAACTAGAGGTATTCAAAGAGATATATTCAAAATTATGATTACTTTTAACAGTCAGAAAATAAACGGGACTGTGGTTTTGAAGCAGATTGCTAAACAAAAATAGAACCAGTCAGCATCTCCTACTGATGAAAAGTTTGCCCATACAGTACATTTACTAGTAGATCATAAGTCTGAAATTCCACCTTTTTTCCTGCAACCTTACTGCTTTTCACTTTTATGCACTTTTATGCACTTTTATCCACTTTAAATTGGAGTGCTTATAACCTGCTTTATTGCAAATTTATGAACTGTAGTATGGTAAATGCCTGACACTTGTAAAAGGAAAAGTACTATAGTCTTATGATATTGCAGTGATAATTAATTCTTAATGAATTCTATTACTGGAACTGATAAATTTAGTAATGTGATTCATCCTTCTCTGTAAAGACTTTATTTATCGTGGTACCAAGGATTGAACCCAGGGGTGCTTTCCACTGAGCTAACTCATCATCCCTTTTATTTATTTATTTTTTATTTTGAAACAGGGTCTCACTAGGTTGCAGAGGCTGGCCTCCCAACTTGTGATCCTCCTGCCTCAGCCTCCCAAGTCACTGGATTTACAGGCGTGTGACACCACATCTGGCCCTCAATGCTTTAATTGAGCAATTTTGAAACCTCAGTTGAAATTTCAGTTGGAAGCAAACATGTGTTCATACCATTTCCAATTGGAGCATTTGGTGAAGACTATTATGAAACTTCTCTTGTCACGTTCTGTCTTCCAGTGAATACCAAAGCTATGTGCCCCATATGGGTAATAGGTGGGCATCTCACAGATAGCCAAAATTTCAGGGTTGGAAGCCTGTAGGGAGGTTCTCTGTGCCACCACTGTAATACACTGATTTCATATGTTCCATAACTAGCCACCCAGCCCCTAGCTACTCATCACCTCCTAAGCAACTCAGCAACTTAGAAAAGCTCATTACCTTCAGCAAATTCCTCTAAGCATCAGATTCCTTTCTTTCATCAAATCATAATCTGCATCAATATCATGTTCACAAATTGGTCTCTTTCTGGCTTTCTTGAACCATGTGGAAAAAATCTCATTCTTAAAATATACATGGCATAATCACCCTATTGACCATGTTACAGATTTTCTTGTAGAAAGAAAAAAGCCCAGCTATGTCTCTCATCCGCTTCTCACACATTCCTCTATTTGGTTTTATTCCTGACCAGGAAATCCTTCCTCCCAGTTCCCTGCATTAGCCCTGAGACATTCTTCCCACCCATTCCCTAAACTGCCACCCTGCTTTCCGTTCTGGTTTGACCTCAGCTCAGGTTCCCCTCCCTCACACCTCGCAGCTGGGTAGATAGTTGGGGGTGGGGGGGAAAGCCCACCAGATGAACAACTTATCTATAAAAGTTTCATACATCTGGAATCTTCCAGAAGACATTTTTCTTTTGTGTGTGTGTAAGTTGTGGTTTCATTTTCCCAAGAATACTACTAAAATGTTTTCAGTTTTATTTATTTACTTTTTAAAAAATGTATTGTTGTTGTTATTATTATTATTATTACCACTAGGAATGGAACCACTGAGACCCATTCCCAGACCCTTTTTTTAAAATTTTTAAACTTTGAGATAGGGTTTTCCTAAGTTGCTTAGGACCCTGCTACCTTGCTGAGGCTGGCCTCAAACTTGCCATCCTTCTGCTCAGGCTCCCAAGCCACTGGGATTATAGGCATGTGCCACCATGCACAGATATTTATTTACTTTAAAAAATCAGATAAGTCAATCTCAGAGAAATTGATGTTTAAGGTCTTCTCCTTGGTTATTTGAAAATTCTTCATCAGTCCCTTAGTTTTCTCTCATACAAAGCACATGCATGCTGGGTGAGGGAGCACATGCCTGTAATTCTAGCAATCCACAAGGCTGAGGCAGAAGAATAGAAAGTTCCAGACCAGCCTCAGCAACTTAGCAAAACCCTGATATAAGCATTTAAAAATAAAAAATAAAGAGGAACTGGGATGCAGCTAAGTGGTAAAGTATCTCCGAGTTCAACCCTCAGTACCAAAAAGAAGAAGGAGGAGGGGGGAAAGGGGTGGAGGAGGAGGAAGAGGAGGAGAAGTAGAAGAAGGAGGAGAAGAAAGCACCTGTGGTCAGTGCAATCCAAAACAAAGGGAAAAGATTTTTAATCTAATCACTTTATTTTAACCTAGTGATCTTATTGCTGTTTGCTTAACTCATAGGTTTAGCTTTTCTTTTTCAAAGAGTATTAAATGTTCAGAGATTTTTTTAAAGGATCCAATAGTTAGATTCTCATAGTCATATATTAAAGTATAATGGAAATAAATCTGGATGTAGGGTGAATCTACAGAGCATCAGTGGAGGGGAATGATTGCTGACATTATAATTGAGCTATGCCATTTTGATGTTGAATACATTGTTTTGGTTTTCTCCCTTAATAGAAATGTACTGTACAAATGAAACCCATCTAGATACACATTGAACATCAGCTATTTTTGTATCCATCTAGGCAAACAGAAGCTATTGGTTAGGCTTCCAGAGCCAGAAATCCATCAGCTGAGACTTTGGGGTGAGAGAGATAAGAAGCTGGTTTGAAAGCCATGCGTCATTAAGGAGAGGAATGCACTGGAAGTTCCAGGTGAAATTAGCCTAAGAGGAGATCCTCCTAGAAGGAGGGACAAAAGCACAAAATGTGCCATTGGAATATTGAAGGATAAAAGCAATGACACATGGAGATTTTCATGTTCCATGTAAGGATATTTATCATGTTTACATTGCAGTGTAGTTTGACTTGTGGTAACTATTGGTATTGAATAAGGCTTATCTTTGTCAACAGGCAGTCCCTGTGACTCTGACCTCTTAAAATTTTCTCCAGAAAGGGTTAGGTATCCTTCATGACTTGATAGGAATTAAGTCAATGTGTTATCTTTCCCAAAAGCACTTCATGTTTTATGTTTTGAGTCCTTTCACTTCAAGTCTGGAATGAAAGTCTTGTTTGCTAAAAAGAAATTCTTATATAAGTGATTGCATAGTGGGGGGAATTGGCCACCCATGTATATGAAACCTTGAAAATCCTCTAAGGTGGGGTGCTACCTTAGTAGAGATTAAGTCCTAGATTCTCTTGGTAAACTTCAAGTTACCATCAGAATGTAGTTTTAAAACCCCAGAGCAATTAGGAAAACGTTCTAGAAATTGCAAATTAAAGATATTTAAAATATAAATCCATAAGTCCCAGGAGTTTTAAAACTTATGGTGATTATGAGACTGGTGTCCATGGCCAGGAAAATCAGAACTATTATTTGGGTCCAGATTTTGACTTCTAAAATCTCCTTTTTCTCCCTCTAGAGTTGTCCTTTGCTTGGAATAGCAACTCTATTCTTTTTAATTTTCAAATAATAAGAAATCATAAAGATACAAACACATGCAGACCCACAGCACAAATCTTTTAATAAATACAATGAAATACTAATATTAAAGTTGAATTTCCTTATGATCCCTTCTCCATTTTGTTGACTTTCTGTTCTCATCCAGGAGGCAGCTATCATCAAGAATTTAGTGATTTTTCTTTCAATTTATATTTATATTTACTATAGATATAAATATCCAAAATATATATGTTGTATGTACATATATGTGTACCCATACATACATATGAATGTATATATGTGCAATTTTGTGCAATTTAATAATGTGCAAATGGTATAATAATTTTGCAGCTCTGTATTCAATATTAAAATTTGAGATCTATCCACCTTGGCACATACAGCTCCAGTTCTTAGATTGCTGTACAGCATTCTATGTAATGAGTGTACCACAGTTGATTTGCCCAGTCCCCTACTAACTGACGTTCAGATTGTCTACCATACTTCATGGTTATCGACAGTGCTATAATGACCAATTTGAACATGTAAGCCTGTCTGCTTACACGTGGGAGATTAGGAACAAATCTGTTTTGCAGTTTCCCATGAATGGGAACATTTAGGTCTAAATGGATGGGTCAGAAAACCCTGCTGTTTAAGGAAACCCTGTCAGGAAGTGGTCTTTGTTATAGATCCTGGAGGCCAGAAGCTCTGGATTGGACTCCTGACTCTATCACTTACAGGCTTTGAGGACTTGGACAAATTCAGCTCCCTGCCTTTCATTTTCCTCATGTACCACCAAAGGCAAAAAGTCATTGTAAGGATTAAGCAAATCATTGGGTGTGAAATACTTAACTGGGTGCCTGGCACATACAGGTTCTAATTAAATATCAGGTACTAATTTAGATCACCATTGCTATTAGAGGAAAAGAAAATAATACAAAGTACCCCCCTTGGGGAATACCTTTGGCAACACTGTATTTTCATACATAAAGTCAGTTCAGATTTTCTGTTTACACACAGAACACACAACTTGGGGCGGGAAAGACCCTGGAGAGAAGGATAGGGACAGCCAGGAAGGGAATCAGTACCTGTCCTATTTTATTATCATCCATTGCCAGAATTTCCAGGTTCTTCAGCGTACAGATCAGCTTCGGGAAGTGGTCCAGGTGGTTCTGGCTGAGATCCAGGAAGCTCAAATTGACCAGCCGCCTAAAGGAGCGCCGCAGTGCCCACAGGCCGGTGTCGCACAGGTAGAGCAGTTGCAGCGAGGGCCACTTGCAGACGAGGCGCGGCACCTTCTCCAGGCGGTTCCCACTCAGCCCTATTTCCGTCATCCCCATGAGCTCACTGAAGGAATGCGGGATGGAATGGAGGAGATTGTGGGATAAATCGAGCACCGATATTTTCCTACACTGGCACATGGAGTCGGGCAAAATGGTTAGGTTGTTATAAGCTACATAGAACTTCTGTAGTCTCGTCAGATTCCCGATATCTTCTGGGATGGCATTTAGTTTGTTCTCATCCAGGTCAATGATCTCCAGGTTGTCGAGGACACAGAGGTCCTGCGGGAACTCCTTGAACTGATTTTTCTTCAAGTAGATTTCCCTCAGTTTGGTCTGGTTCACTATTTCCTCCGGTAGAGATTCCAGGTGGTTTCCTGTTAGTCCGAGCAGTTCGAGATGGTGAAGGTTTTTGCAGATCAAGATGGGAATCTCCTCCAGGTCAGTCTGGTAGAGGCGGAGCTCCCGCAGGGAGCGGAGGCTGCTAATAACCGGGAGGGAAGAGGAGAGGAGGGGGTTGTCGCTCAGGTCCAGGCCCTCCAGGTTGCTCAGCGTCCCCAGCTCCAGGCACAGGTTCCTCAGTTTGTTCTTGTTCAGGTAGAGGAACCTGATATTCTTTAAATGCTGAATTTCCTGGGGAATTGCTTCAATCTGGTTATTTTCCAAATGCACTTCTTCTAATTCCTTTAATGCCAAGATCTCCAGTGGAATGGTAGTCAGACTTTGATTAGATGCATCAATGAAGAATGTCCTATCTGTGACCTGTGGTGGATCATTTCTCAGAAGAACTTTAGGTGAATGTTCTTGTAATTTTAGTAAATCCTTTGACATTATTTTGAAGGAAAGTTCAAATATTCAAAATCCAAAATACTGTGAAAAGAAAAAAAAAAAAAATCAGAACTCCCGGTTAACAGATTTGCTATCCCTAAGAAAGAAAACAATTAAGATCTAAGTGATTAAATTTAGTGCTTGAAATTATTATGCAACCTAAAATATAGGCTTTTGTGTTTCATGTTAGGATAAGAATTAGTGTAGGCTCCTTTTTCTCCTAACAGGCTGACTCACATGGGAAAGAAAATGAAACAAAAATGGGTCTAATTTCAGTTTATAAAAATGCTTATTTTGGGGCTGGGGATATAGCTCAGTTGGTAGAGTGCTTGCCTTGCAAGCACAAGGCCCTGGGTTCAATCCCTGGCACCACAAAAAAAAAAAAAAAAAAAAATTGCTTATTTTGATTCTGTTTACAGTTCAGATGTAGAAGTTTGCAAAATTGTCTTGTCATAACACTGAGAAAATAATAGAAAAGAATCATATTTTAAAATATTATTGTTTTCCTTAGAGCCACTAGAGAGTTGTAGGCTGAAGACAGCTAAAAGAATGAAATTCCAGACATGGGCCACCTATTTCTAATGGAAATAGAGACCAGTGATTGGGCCCTTTCATGCCTGGCATGTTTTAGTTTGGGGCTGGTAGACAGAGAACTTCAGGGACAAGGAGAGCTGGCCAAACTTTTACCAGCGCTGTGTGGGCTGACATAGGAGATTAGAAATTGTGTAGTAGTCTCTCCTGTAGAATCTGTTTTCCCCACTAGGTAGGTCTCCTCCATTAGACTTTGGCTGACTAAGTGGCTGTAGGGAAAGTTGCAGGCTGGATTTAAAAGCAGAGAGATCTTGTAGATCCCTAAGCCTGTCTGGAGGGATGGGCTTAAAACCCTAAGCAAAATTTTAAAATTGCAGTGACTTGAACCAAAGTTGTAAACCAGAAATTAAAAACCCAAATAAATGGAGATATAAATGATGTCGTGGATTAGAATAGGCAATAATGTTAAAATGTCAATGATCCACCCATTTAATCTCTAGTTTCAATGTAATACTAGTCAAAATATCAGTAAAATTATTTTTCCTTTTCAGTAGAAGTTGACAAGCATTTTATGTGGGAAAATCTTCCTGATATTTCTCAGAAAGCAAGAGATAAAAACTTCCCTGTGGAAAATGGCCTCCCTAGACCAGGAGAAAGGTAAGATTCTTCAATGGCAGTCATAGCTGAGAGAATTCTATATAAACAGACCTCGTTAAAACTAATTCCTAATCAGGCATTCACCATGGGTTTGGTAGCACATGCCTATAATCCTAGCAACTCAGAAGGCTGAGGCAGGAGGATCACAAGTTCAAGGCCATTCTCAGCAATTTAGCGAGACCCTATGTAAAAAAAAAAAAAAAAAAAAAAAAAAAAAAAAAAAAAACCTTAGTGAGCAACTTAGTGAGACCCTATGTAAAAAAAAAAAAAAAATGTCTGGGGATGTGACTCAGTGGTTAGGCATTCCCTGGATTCAATCTCTGGTACAGGAAAAAAATTCTAACTTCCTTAAACCTCCCCACATAATTTACTTACTTTTCTGGGGCTTGATTCAACTTAATCTAAAAGTATGTAGGTTTTGCTACTTTGGGGCTACATTTTTTTTACAGACAGCTCCTAAACTTACATTGTTTGTTTGATTTTCTCCTGCTTACCTATTTTATGTCAAATTAATTTTCAGGTTCAGACAGGGATCCTAGTAGGGTAAAGTCATACCTACCTTACAGTAAAACTACCTTCTGGGTTTAAACAGAAACAAACTTCTGAGAAACTATAAAATTCCTTGAGATGAAGTTCCATATAAATTAAAGTGAACATCCTGTTATAAGCAAGCAAGTTAGATTTTCAACAGTAGGGGGTGAAGAGAATCTCAGTTTCAGCCAATCATAAAAGTAGAGTCTGGAATTTTTAGATCCTTGATAAGTATTCTCCTTAAGAAAAATGGTAGGAGGAAAAAAAATCTTATAATGAGCTTTAAAATATTCCTAGAGTTGTGCTAAGCTGGAATCCAGTAACTGTATTCTTTTGAAAATCTCTGATCAGACTGGGGTTGGTGGCCCAAGTCTGTAATTCCAGGGGTTTGGGAGTCTGAGGCAGGAGGATAGAAAGTTCAAAGCCAGCCTCAGCAACTTATCGAGACCTTAAGCAAACTTAGTGAGACTCTGTCTCAAAATAAAAAATATAAAGGGCTAGAGATTGGCTTAGTGGTTAAGCACCCCAGGTTCAATCCCCAGTAAAAAACAAAAACAAAAACAAAAACAAAAAACCAACTCTGATCAGTTACCTAAAGGTGAAAAAGTCCTTAGCATAATATCTCTTTGCCAGAATTGTCAGACCTTGTGCAGAGCAGTGTGACCGCCATCACCAAATTATTCCTCTAAACAGCTCCTCAGGACTTATTTCCTTCATATAGACTCAAAAGTGGCATTTTACCCATTTTTGAGAATGTTTCTACTCTTCATTCCCCTACACACCATCTCTCTGGCAATTCACAGGCAAAACCTTTATTTATTTATTTATTTTTAAAGAATTTGGTATTTCAAACTTACATAATGAGCAAGAAGGTAGTGGGTACTATTTCACTACCACACTTTCCCATCTCGTCAGAAAATAAGAATGTAGAATTTTCATATGACTCACTCTTATCCATGGGCCAAAACATTTTTAAATAACAAAACACTAATTCTGCACCTGCATATTCAATACCCAAACAATACCAGAATAACACCAGAAGTCAGCAATTCAGATATTTCTCAGAAAATTCAATGTCAGAAATTTCAACCAGAAGTTTACCCTGTTCCAGCACTGTATAGCAGCACAGTTGAACCTTCTGATAGAAAAACTAGCTAAGGATATGTTAAGTATGAATTCCCCTGGATCCTTTGAGTTCTTTCTCCAAATTATAAGAAAAGGTATCTTAGACCATATCAAAACTGGTCTGTAAATAGGCAAATTCCCTGTTTCTAAAAACTGTCCAAGCTGTTTTTCAGAACACAGGTGCAGAACCCTACAACTTAACTTAAAAAGACTTTGAGAACCTGCCGATACCAAAAGTCTTCATTGAGTAGAACATAAATAATAATCAAAACAGGACCTTGGAAGGAGTGGTGCCATCAAGAGTTGCAGGGCAGACCAGAACAAGGAAGAGAATGGAAACTTCCTGATTACAGAGTATTCGCTTCCACCAGGTCCCTTTTACTGGGCACAGTTCCTGATCCCAGGCTGCTTAAATTCCTTTGGTACAGCCCAGAGAGGAGACAGATTTGAGCATACCTCCTGTCTCCTTGACAATAAAAACCTTTCTTTTTGCAAAAGCAGGTGCCATATTATTGGCTTCTATGTGCAGTGGGCACATGGCCTTTTCTCTGTAGCTGCATGATCTGTGTTTCCTGGAGAAATAACATCTTTAAATTATGATTAAATGCAATGATTTTGGATTGTTAATTTGAGTGACAGCAAAAAAAGCAATCTTTTTAAAATATTTATGGATCTTCTACCAAGCAATAGTCAAAGGCATTGTTATATTAAGTTACTTACATAAAAATATTATTAAACTTTCCTAGGATAAGAAGCCAGAAAAATGCAAATGCTGCCCTTTTTTGGCACATATTTTTTGTTCTGATTTCTAGAAAGCAGAATCAAAGTATACTTCCACTCTGGAATCTTGAAATTAAGCATTCAGCAAACCCACTAAAGTTTCCTTTCACTTCAATAACATCTTGCCCCATCAGTGATTCTTAAGGGGAGGTAACATTTTTGACTACATTCCCCCACCTGGAGTCACTGGTAAGGAGAAATGTACTGATGGAAACTAGTTGTAGATGTGGTCAGTGTCCTTTTGACCATCCTATTTGGTTTGCATTTTGACATTGATGCAGTTTGGGTAAATACTCTGTCATTGTTTCTGCTTTGTTTGGCAGAGGCTGAGAGGAAAAATGCTGGTGTCCAACCCTAGCAGGGGTCGTGGCACAGCTTGGTGAGGGGGAAGGCGTCGGTGACAGGAGAATAAAGCAACACAGACTCGAAGATCTGAGGCTGTTTTAAGTTTACTATTTCACAGCTTAGTTCCAAGTTCTGACTTTACTGTTTCACACATGATCTCTATACATTCTGCTTGAGTACATTCACTTGAGGTTACATAAAGGGGGAGATGGTGCAAGCTCTGAGGGAACTGATGGGCATAAGTGTAATCAAAACAAGATAACTTCTCCTATTCCTCTAAAAAAAATCACGAAACCTTTAATTGGTTCTGGTTTTTGTCTTACTAGGAACAATAAGAGCAGAAGTCATTCTCATAAATTATATAGGTTTAGCACATCATGGTTTAAAGTTGAGTCAAGAATAACAGCTATACCAATTAACCACACTTTTGGCATCTCTTTGAAAGGCAGATATGAAGCACCTTTTAATCCATCTATTGTATATAAAGTGGAACTTCTTTTTGTTAATTAGTTTAACGACCTCTAAGAAAAGCACTTCTTATTTTCTTTTATAAATTCTATCTAAAGGAAAGGGAGACCCACATATAAGGGCTTTAAAGATTATTCTCTAGGGGAAAGTTATAGCTTCCCATCAATTTTATATGCAATCCATTTTGGTCCTTGAACTGTGAAAACAGTTTCACTAAGAGGGGAACACATCCTGCTTTGGGCTAAAGCAGCCAGGCAGTCTGGCTGCAGTAGCTAACTGAGAGTGGTGGTCATAATTCTAAGGACAAACAATAACTCTTGTTGATCTGTCCCATGACATCTTTTCTGTTTGCTTAAGGAAATATTAATATGAAATGAATTAAGGCTTGAGAAGTGCTATTTTTATGTTCCAAATCACTTAATGTCTGATTTTCTACCAAAATCTTTAAATGCAAACATCCAAATATTACACCATTAACAGTAAGAAATAACACAAAACAAGAAGGAGCATGCCATGTCCACATTTCCCGGAAGATCAGACCATGCAAGAATCTTCATTATTCCCAGTGGAACCATGTCAAGCACTGAGGGGAATAGTTGTGGGAGTGACAGAAAAACAGTGCTATAGGTGCTTCTTGGTTAAGGCAGCTCCTCTTCTATTCTGTTTAGTAGTCACTCTCTGGAACTAAAGTCTGGTTTCACATTTCTTATGTCCTTGGAAGAGAAACCCCTGCTTCCTGTGGAACAGCATCTTCATCCTCTCTTCACTTTCCCTCACCTTCTTAATTCTAAATACTGTAAGAGAGGGATAGAAAAAGACATGGGGACTGCAACCTGAACTCCCTCTTGCTTTAGAATTCCAAGCTGCCTCTTGTTGGGAGCACATGGTATAAATGAACACATTGCTTGCTATAATCATGTTTCACCTGGAGAAAGGACATTTCAAGTGATGCTCTAAAATGTATAGGCCAACAAGGTGCACTAGCCAAGCATTCTACACTTGGTGTTTATAATGTTTACAAGCGGCCTGTTTTCACCTTGCACGTTTTCTTCCACCCGCAAGGAGTCTCAGATGGCTCCAGAGACCTCTACATGTCCCCTCCATCTCCTTCGTTTCGGTCTAGGGCAACTCCCAAACACAAGATCTTGCCCCTTTCCTACCTTGTTTCCATTCCACATTCAAAAAAGTACCACATCCTGACGGTACTACCGTGTTATATCACTGGGTTCTGTCCCCTCTTGCTGCCTTAGGTGAAACTACAGCGGTCACACTCCCACCTTAGCCAAAGTCTCTCTCTTGGGTTGCTGGAGCTGCTTGTGACTGGGTTTCCCATCCAAGTCCAGTCAAATCCATCCTTCATTCTTCTCTTGCCATCCGAGGACTCCGGGGTCCCTGTCCCTTAACAATAGATGCTCCAGTACCATCACAGTCGTGCTCCTCGGAAGATCGCCTGCCTCTCTCTTCCTTGTACTGATCTGGGTGCACCCATGTACCTGCGTTTCTGCAGCACACACTAAGCAGTTGTGCCCTCCGACAGATTATCTCTGACTAATCGGTCGTCACCTCCTCCTAGATGGTCCCACCCCTCCACAAAACCCTTTGTGTTCCCACAACCCCACGTCCTTAGCACGTGCCGGTGCTACCATAGGTTTCTAGAGTTTGGCCCTGCAGACTTGTGCACACTTTGCGGGTGACAGCTGTGTCATAATCGTCTCTCTAGTCCCGGCCCCTAGCCCTGCACCGGAGTCCTCCAAACCCCGGGAACTCCTCCCTGCAAAAGAGCTGAAGCGCCCTCCCTAGCCGGGCAGGGGTAGTGGAGGCCACCTGCCCAGCAGTGCCTCAGGACCCAGGCGCTCTGGGCAGGGAGCGCGCAGCGTGCAGGACCCGGCGCTCCGCCCCTGCGCTGTGGCTCCGCCCCATTTTCCTCGCCGCTGTGCAGGCGGCCGGGGCGGGGCGCGGCGTGGCGGGCAGTTGCCATGGCAGCGCCGCCGCCGCCGCAGTCTTTAGCTGAGCGCGGGATGCTGGGGAACGCAGGCGAGGAGGCGGAGACCGTCGATACCCCAACTCCTGCCCTCACCCCTGACCCCAACCCAGAGTCGGCCTCCGCGAGCGAGAACGGTAAGAGGGAGGGTGCCGTTGGGCGCCCGCCTGGCCCGGACGCCACGCGAGGGCGGCGGGGCGGCATCGGCTGGTTCCTCAAACAAGCTGCCTGCCCGAGGCGGCGCGGCTGGAGGGTGCCCATGGGGACTCCAGCTCTAGACCAGACTTTGCGGAGCCTCCAAAGCCGGCAGGAGAGAAGCCCAGACCCTCTGCGCGGGTGTGAGAGGGCGAAGGTGTGCCAGTCGCTTTGCCGTTCACAGGGTCTAAGAGGAACTTGTACCCCGGGGCTCGCCGCCGCCTGGATCAGACCCCAGACGAGCAAGAGGATCTGGAGACCGTTCTGACTGTGCTTTTGGGCTTCCTTCGTTTATCAAATAAAGCTTAGCCTGAATGACACCTGTCCCCCATTTCAAATTTGGATTCTGATTTGTTTTATTTATTTGTTTGATATTAAGGACTGAACCCAAGGATGCTTTATCACTGAGGTACATCCCCAGCCCCTTTTATTTTTTATTCTGACTCAGGTTCTCGCTAAGTTGCAGAGGTCTGGCCTCAAACTTGCGATCCTCCTGCCTCAGCCTCTCCAGTCACTGGGCTTGTTTTAAAGTGTGTGTAGATGGATGTGGAACTATGTGGATAAAGAGCCTTAATCCTCATTGCACCCAGGAGATAACATTGTTCTGCTCTGCCTTTAACATAAAAGGAAATGTTAAGCCCTGAGAATTTAAGTAATTTGCTTAAAGTTACACACCACAGATAATGAATGGGGCCACCAAATCAGACTCTAACTCTTGGATTTTCCAGTACGCGGCTGTACCAGCTTAAAAGATTGGAGAAAGCTGCCTTCAAAGTCTGCCTTCTCCAGAAATTTTTAAATGTCTGCCAGAGGTGTGGATAAAAAACGAAATTTGGGTTAGATTCTTGACATTTTCCTGTGTAACTAATGATTGCTAGTTTTTGCTTTATAATTTGCTTTACAATTTGAAGACTGATTTAATATTTTTCTCCTAATGAGAATATAGTATAGGAAGCCAATTACTGGTACCATAAAATCCCCATATATGACACTCCAGTGAATTTTAAATCAAATGAGTAACAGGAAAATATAGCAAAGCTTTAAAATATGACTAGCTAATTAAGAATATTCTTGAAACTTTAATAATATTTAGGCTATAATCAAAGATTCCTTTATGCCTTCACAAAAATCATTCCTAAATCTGACAAACTTCTGGTATCCTGGACCCTGGTGCAGCCAAGCACTGAATCTCAGAGATCCAGCCTCTTTTTAATACCAAGGAAGGGAAATAGGAAATCCAGTGGAAGCCCAGTTCCAGCTCCTGTTTGGAATCTGTTGTATTTTCTTTCTTGGCCAGGATGCAAAACCAGTGAGCCATGGTCCCATAACTCAGGGAAATGCAGCATTCTTATCCTCTTTCCCCTCCCAACTCAACAATTTTAAGAACTTTTATTCACTTGTGTGTCTTAAATGCCCTGTGAAGTTTGTGGATAGGGCTCTGTTTGGCTTTGCTTAATTTGGCACTCCTCAAACTTACTTGACAACAAAACCTATTCTCTTTGAAACAACTTTAATGGTGTTGTGGAACATTATATTCCAAGTTTAGGGGCAGCTGAAAAAAAGAAAAAGAACATTAATATACCACAAACACAGTTTGGGAAATATTATGCTACAATATTATTTAAATACTTGAAAATTTTCTAAAACAGGTGATTATTTCCTAAAATAGGGTTTGATTATGTATGTGTATCCATTCACCTGACAGATACCATGCTGACATTAAAATTTTTTCAGAGTATCTAATGATATGGGAAAACTGCTTATAATGTTAACTGAAAAAAAAAAAACCAGGACATACACTATGCCCAAAGATTCAAATTTTATTTTAAAACGGTATGTATATATACATATATGTACACACATATATGTGAAATCTATTGTACTTGCATTTATATTTACACCTCATGTGGCACAATGAGAAGAGTCTTTGAAGTCAATTTGATTTTGTACAGGCCCTTATAATTATATGACTTTGCATAAAATATTTAATTTCTCTGGACATCATTTTCCTCAGCTACCAGAGGAAAGAGGTTAGTTCTCTCTTTATGTCATTTCCAAGTTAGGGTGCTGACTTGAGCCAGTGTCTGCCCAGCCTTGGTGGGTACATCCATGGCCTTCACAGAAATAAGTACTCTTTATAAAGAATATTAGCATTTTTATTCTCTCATTTCTTTTATTTCTCTTCTCCTCTTTTATCCTTAGTTCTCTGTTCTTTTCTTTTACAAACACACACGCACACACACACACACACTTTGAAGGAAGTATTATTAGAAAAAAAATTTTTAGAATAATTTGTATGTGATGATGGATGCATTTATTTTTTAAAAGCTCCAGAATCTATTGCTGGTCTCCAGGAACATTATCAAAATCTGTGTTTGGAAAAATCCCAGAAAACGAATCCTTATATATTGCATGTACTTCGAGAAGTGGATGAAGATATTAAAAGGGGGTAAGAAAAAGAAGTATTTGATCACATTAGTATTTCACTAATTCTCATGTGCGTGAAAATTCTGGGCTACTCAGTGATTTTATAGCCATGAAAAAGCTGGGTAAAATGGATGTATCTTTTGATTCTGATGAATAAGTAGATGAGTGACACAGTTAGTAGGTCTTAGAGATGGTATAGGAAACTGGGAAGAGCACTAGAGTCCTCAAGCCGGGATTCCAGATTCCCTTTAACTCCTGTGAATTGAGGCAAATCATCAATGTTTTTAATGTCATTACATATAAAGTGGGGATACCTTATGTATATTATGTAAGAGAGAAATTGAGTCATCCAGAAGTATTAAAGAAGCATTAAAGTGCTTCCCAAAGTCTGTAGAATGTCTAGTAGGTTTCAGTTACCTGGTATAAATGTACTAATATACTTTTAAGTCAGTCTACTACATGGTTCCAGTATCTGTTAGCTTTGTATTTCAAAGTCTTTCCCCCATTTTTTCTTCTTTTTTTGTATTTTAACAGATTGGGAAAAGGAATCACCTTAAACCTTGCTGGTAACAATCGGTTAATCCCAGTAGAAAGAATAACTGGTGAAGATTTTTGGATTCTTTCCAAAATTTTAAGGAATCAACCATTTATTAATGGTATGTTTGATTAAGAATTAGTACCTCCACCTCTTCAGTGTTTATAAAGAATACACAGTTTCATTTGTATCTTTCAGGTTTGGATGTGAGATATAACGTCCTAAGTGATGTTGGTGCATATTATGCTGCAAAACTGCTTCAGGTATTATTTGACTACAGTGTATTCTTAGTTCTATTTACAGTGAAACTACTTAGTCTAATGGCACGTACACAAACACTAGTTATGCAAAAGGTCAAGGTCCTAGCCGGGCGTGGTGGCGCACGCCTGTAATCCAAGCGACTTGGGAGGCTGAGTCAGGAGGATCTCAAGTTCAAAGCCAACCTCAGCAACTTAGCAAGGCCCTAAGCAACTCAGTGAGACCCTGTCTCTAAATAAAATACAAAATAGGGCTGGGGATGTGGTTCAGTGACCAAGTGTCCCCGAGTTCAATCCCCGGTTCAAAAAGAAAATGTCAACGTCCTGACTCTGTGCTGTGTTTATAACACTTGAATTATATGGAAATCACATATATTTGGTCTCAGTAGAACTGGTACCCAGATCTTCTGAGTTATCTTTTGCAAACTTGTTCAATTTGCATCATGTATGGTTAAATACGTAAAGCATGTCCGCCCTTAGAGTTGTTGGTAAAAGTGCATATAATCATTTCTTTCATTTATATTGCAAATTCATTATTTAAATGAGAATGGTTATTTTATTTTTCCTTAATGGTAGTTGCTTTTGCTGGAATTCAGTTTTTCTGGGCCATAAAGAGTTCCTTTGGTGGTCATTGTTTTTAATTAAATAAATGTGTATGTGACTGATTTCCAGTAATACATGCATAATAGCTTCTTTTCTCTCATTATAGACACAGAGATATCTCATTTACTTAAATCTTATGTTTAATGATATTGGACCTGAAGGTGGAGAATTGATTGCTAAAGCACTTCATGTAAGCATTTATGTACTTTAAACTAACATATTATGTGGGAATTTTAAGTTTTGATTGCTTGGTAACAAGAGAATTAAATGTTAATGTGAAATTATATTATTTCGTTATTGTACTTTAAAGTATGGACATTATATGAGCACTTTTGAACTCATTTTAAAAAATAAATAGGTTTATCAAGATTATAATACATAATAAAGACCTCTTAAAGTCTTTAATTCAGTGGGAGTTTTTAAAGTATATTTATAGAGCTGTGCAGCCATCACCACTATCGATATTTTTAGAACATTTTTATCACCCTCATCCCAAAGAAATTCTGTAGCTATTAGCAATCCCCCTCCATTCTTCCTTCCTCTACTCTCCAACCCTTGAAGCTACTAAGGTACTTACTATATGTATGTTTACCTATTCTGAATGTTTGATATAGATGGAATCCTATCTGTGATACACGGCCTTTTGTGACTGCCTTAATGTTGTCAAGTTTCATCCATGTTGTAACATGTTCCATCTGTTTTTACTAACAAGTAGTATTCCATTGTATGGATATATCACATTGTGTTCATCTGTCCATTGATGAACATTTGGGTTTCTACTTTTTGGCCATTATGAATAATGTTATTGTGGACAGTCTCATGTTTTTTATGGGCATATGTTTTCAGTTTGGAGGGTACATAACTAGGAATGGAATTGCTGGGTCATGTAATGTCTGTCTAAAATTTTGAGGAACTGCCAATTGTTTTCCAAAGTGAGGGCTGGGGATATTGCTCAGTTGGTTGAGTGCTTGCCTCACAAGCACAAAGCCCTGGGTTCATTCCCCAGCACTGCAAAAAAAAACAAAATGACAATGTATTTTCCAAAGTGGTTGTACCTTTTAACAATTCTACCAACAGTGTTGAGTGTTCCAATTACTCCACATCCTCACAAGCACTTGTTATTGCATTTTAATTTTAACCTTCTTAGTGAGTGTGAAAGATTTTGTAGTATTTTGATATTCCTTTCCCTATTGAATAACGATGTAGAGCATCTTTTCATGTGCTTATGGTTCATTTGTATATATCCTTTGGAGAAATATCTATTCAGATTCTTTGCCGTTTTTAGACTGGGTTTTTTTTTTTTTTTTTTTGGGAACCAGGGATTGAACTCAGGGACACTTGGCCACTGAGCCACATCCCCAGCCCTATTTTGTATTTTATTTAGAGACAGGGTCTCACTGAGTTGCTTAGGGCCTCGCTAAGTTGCTGAGGCTGGCTTTGAACTTGCGATCCTCCTGACTCAGCCTCCCAAGTCGCTTGGATTACAGGTGTGCGACACCACACCCGGCTGGGTTTTGTTTTGACATGAGATCTCATCGTGTTACTCAGGTTGATCTCGTCTTCCTCCTCCTCTTTCCTCCTCTTCCTCCTCCCCCTCCTTCTCCTCCTCCTCCTCTTATTCTTCCTTCCTCCTTTTCCTCCTTCTTCTTCCACTGAGGATTGAACCCAGGGCTTACACATGCATCCTCCTGCTCTCCATCCTTCCCCTCCTCCTTCTGTCTTCCTCTGCTTCTTTCTCCTCCTCCTCCTAGTAATAATTCTTCTTCTTCTCCTTCTCCTCTTCCTCCTTCTTCTTTCTTCCTTGTTCCTTCTTCCTTTCCACTGAGGATTGAACCCAGGGCTTACACATGCACATGCTATTCAGGTACTCTACCAATAAGCTCTATCCCCAGTCCTTCAGATTGATCTTGAACTTCTGGGCTAAAGAGATCCTCCTGCTTCTGCCTCCCAAGTAGCTGGGACTATTGGGGCATGGGGGTTGTCCTTTTGAGTTGTAATAATTCTTTATATATTCTAGATGTAAGTTTTTTTTGTCAGATATGTGATCTGCAAGTCATTTTCTCTCGTTCTGTAAGTTGCCTTTTCACTTCTTTGATGTTCTTTGAAGCATAAAACCTTTTAGATTTGATCAACCCTATTTTTTATTTCGTTGCTTTTCTTTTGGTGTTATCTAAGAACACTTTGCCTAACCCAAGGTCCAAAGATTTACATGTATATTTTCTAAGAGTTTCGTAGTTTTAGCTCTTTTCATTTAGTTCTTTCATCCATTTTGAATTAATTTTTATATATGGTATGAGGTAGGCATCAAAATTCATTCTTTTATATAATGGCTTCTTCCTGCCACATTTGTTGAGAAAACTGTTCTTTATCCCCATTGAATTATCTTGACATCTTTGTCCAAAAAACAAAAAAAGTTGACAGCAAATGTGAGGGTTTATTTCTGCAGTACTCTGAATTTTATTAATCCATTCTATCCTTATGCCAGTACCATACTGTCTTGATTACTATAATTTTGTAGTAAGTTTTGAAATTAAGAAGTGTAAGTCTTCTAACTTTATTAATTTTTCAAGATTATATTGGCTTGTCTGGGTCCCTTGTATTACCCTGCACATTTTAGGAGCAGTTTATCAATTTCTGTAAGACAAGCAGCTAGGATTTTGGTAGGAATTTTGTTAAATCTGTAAATTTGTGGAGTATTGGTATTTTAACAATATTAAGTCTTCCAAACTATGACCATGGGATGTATTCCATGTAATTTCTTTCAACTGTGTTTTGTAAGTTTCAATGTGCAGGTCTTGCTGTCCTTTTGTTAAATTTGTTAATATTTTTTCTGATGCTACTGAAAATGGAATTGTTTTTATAACTTTATTTTTGGTTTCTCATTGCTAGAGTATAGAAATACAATTGATTTTTGTATTTTGATATTGTATTTTACTTTTGTTGAACTTGTTTATTAGTTCTAACAGCATTTATTTGGTGGATTCTTTAGAAGTTTCCATATTCAGTACAAGATCATGTCATATGTAAACACTTTTGCCAACTTGGTTTTTTTTCTTTTTCTTGCCAAATTTCCCTAGCTAGAACTTCCTGTAAAGTGTTAAATAGAAGTGGTCAGAGCAGACACACTTGTCTTCTTCTTGATCTTAAGGGGGTTTGAATTAATTTTAAAGATAATTGTTTACATTATTGTGTCTAACATTTATTCATTAGAATGATGAAATATCTATAATCTTGTGATCTATCAAGAGTGGAATAAGAGATGGAATCTTGCAAATGTCTGAGAAATCATATTGCTTTAAAATGGGGGTTAGGGATGTAGCATTGTAAAAAAAAAGTGATGGTATAATGGAAAATGACTGTTAATGGGTACAGGACTCCTTTAGGTGTAATGAAAATGTTTTGAAACTAGCTACAAATGATGTCTATACAGCACTGGGAATGTAGTAAATGCCACTGATGGTTAATTTTATATTATGGTTAATTTTATATTATGTGGATTTCACCTCTAAATGGTTAATTTTATATTATGTGGATTTCACCTCTAAAAAAAGTGGTAAAGTTTTCTTAGAAAATAAATTTATAGATTTTTTAATGAAAGGAAAGTTTATTAAAATCTGGTCTATTTACTGGTTATTGACTGGGCTTCTGTTTCTTCATCATTCCTTTTACTAAACTAGTGGATTTGTGACTAGTGGGAAATTTTTAAGGAATATCCTGGTCTATCTCCTTGAAAAGTATATGTGTAAATAAATGGTAATATGCTCTTTCCTAACTCATTTAATTTGGAGAATTCCCTGGATTAAAAAGTTAAATAGGAGCTGGGGTTGTGGCTCACTGGTAGAGTGTTTGCCTGGCACGTGTGAGGCACTGGGTTCCATCCTCAGCCCCACATAAAAATAAATGTATAAATAAAATAAAGGTATTGTATCCATCTACCACAGAAAAAGTTTTGAAGAAAAGTTAAATAACTAAGTTTTGATTCTTTTCTTTTTTAGAAGAATACAACCTTGAAATACCTACGAATGACTGGAAATAAGATTGAAAATAAAGGTGGAATGTTTTTTGCTTCCATGCTGCAAATTAATTCATCCTTAGAGAAATTAGATCTTGGAGACTGTGATCTGGTGAGTAAATTGTTTATGAAAAAATCACCAAGATTATTGGTGGTTCTCCCAGAAAATCAGTATAGAGAACGATCCAAAAAACCAAATGAGAGACTTATGAATGGTTAATCTTGCCCCTAATGTCTAATATTAGAGAAAGAGTGGGGATTTTTCCTTGCCATAATAGTACAGACTCTTAATAAAATCAGACTACAGTAAATATCATAGAAAAATATACAGAATCATAAAAATATTCCTAAACTGTTTTAAAGAAAACAATCATGTTCATTTTAATTAAACAAAAACTAGTTCACTAGCATAATATAAATTACTTTACTCTGCAAATACTTAGTAGTATTTATATTGTGCCAAAAAATTGTAAAATAATGCTAAAAAGTGCACCTCCCAAAAAAAGAGAAAAAGAAAAACACCATGATGCTAACAGCTATATGAGCCTGATAATGAAAAATGTCTTTTTTGCTTGTCTTCAGATTCCAGGTTTCACCTTCTCAAACATGCCTTCAAATCTTGAGCTTTATGAACCTGTTGTATAGCCTCAGATATGGCCTCTGCCCTTAATGGAGTTTATATTTTAGATGGGAAAACATCAATGAATAAATAGGCAAAAGTGCTACAAAAATGACCAAGTACTATGATAATGGGGAGGAGATAATTCTGCTTCATGAGATGATTGCCTGAGATGTAAGGAGGTAATATTTAGGAGTCATGAGGATGCAGAAAACTGTCCTATAGAGGGTCCATGGCAGTATATTCCAGGCAGGGAATCCAGCATGTAACCACACTGGATAGTGTTTCCCTTATGCATTATGGTTAATATTAGTGGTGCCCAAGGAGGTAATTCTTGCATTTATTTTTCACAAATGTTTTTTGTGATATGGCAGTGATACAAAGTTTTAAAATAAATATAAGTGAAGAGTAATGATTTGATTTAATGGAAAAGTATTAAGTAAACAGTAAAAGTACTAGGTAAATTTTTTGCATATTCAGATATGGCAATAGTTATGAGGGAGGTACATAAAAAATGAAATGTAAAGTCTGACTTTTATTCAGTGCTGGGGATGCATCCAGGGATACTCTACCACTGAATTACATCACAAGTTCTTTTTTTTTTTTTTTTTAACTTTTTGAGACAGATCTTGCTGGGGCTGGCCTCAAAGTTGACCTCAAACCAGTAATATTAACAGCTTCATCCTCCTGAATTGCTGGGATTACAGGCATATGCCAGCACACCCAGCTAAATATGAGAGGTTTTGTTTGTTGGTTGATTGGTTGGTTGTTTTTGTTACTTGGGATTGAACCCAGGGGTGCTTTTCCACTGAGCTATATCCCCTATCTTTTTAATGTTTTATTTCAAGACAGGGTCTCACTAAATTGATTAGGGCCTCTCTAAATTGCTGAAGCTGGCCTTGAATTTGCAATCCTCCTGCCTCAGCCCTCCAAGTCACTGGGATTACAGGAATGCACCATGGGGCCTGGCTAAATCTGACAGGTGTTTTGTTTCTTTATTTTGTTTTTTAGGGACTAGAATTGAACCCAGGGGTGCTTAACCACTGAGCCACATCCCCAGGCCTTTTTATTTTTTATTTTGAAGACAGGGTCTTGCTAAATTGCTGGGGCTGTCCTTGAACTTTCAATCCCTCCTTAGCCTCCCAACCCTCTGAGTTGCTGAGATACAGGTGTGGGCCACCACACCTGGCTAAACCTGACAGGTTTTAAGAAATGAAGTTAAAAGAACCTTAAAGTAGGGATGGAGAGGTTCATAGAGGCTAGATCAGGCAAGATTATGTGGGATGTGGGTTATAGGCAGAGGGGTTTTTATGAGTGCAAATTATGGGAAGACTTTTAAGTTGAGGGGTGACATGATCTGACTGCTGCTTTTTTGTGGTTGTTGTTGTTGTTACCAGGAATTGAACTCAGGGCCACTGAACCACATCCCCAGCCCTATTTTGTATTTTATTTAGAGACAGGGTCTCATTGAATTGCTTAGAGCCTTGTCATTGCTGAGGCTGGGTTTGAACTCTTGATCCTCCTGCCTCAGCCTCCCGAGCTGCTGGGATTACAGGCGTGCACCACCATGCCTGGCTCTGAGTAGTGATTTTAAAAGACCTCTCTGGCTTCTGTGTGGGGAGTTGGAAGGTGCCAGGGATAACCTGACTAACCACTAAGATAGTCACTGCAGTTCTCCCGATGACAGTTGATGAGGACTGGGCAGGAATGCTAGTCAAAGGAATGGACTAATTTGAGGCATCTTTTGGAGGCATACTGCAAGACATACTGATTGATTGGAGGGGAGGTTTAGAGGAGTGGCAGAGTGAGAAGAAACCCATTGTTTCTGGCATAACAGCCAGGTGCGTGTAGTGGTGACCATCACAAAGATGAGGGAAGATTAGGCCCTTCCAGTCAGATAGAGGGGAGAGGTCTATGGGAGCTGTGGACAATGTGACTAGCAATCTTTTCCCACCACATGCACTTCATGTGCTTTGTGGACATAAAAGAAGGCCTGCACAAGGTCATGTGTTGCATAAATAGTGTGAGTCCTAGCTGGGGTTCACATCTTGAGGTCTGCATCATGCAGAACCTTGAGAGCTAAAAAGCAAGACTATAGTCAGACATCCAAGAAATGAATACTGAAATGTTAAGAAACTCCTTGTGCATGTTGCAGACAGATTTTAGGCCAGGGAAAGAAGAATATAATAACACATCATTTCTGAATTGATCAATTTACAATTTGAAGAGCAAGAAATACTTAAACTTTTTAAAACTACAGTTTGATTTATCAGAATTCAGATAAATGACCTTGAAATATTTATGTAGAGAGATTAATTTATATACTGTCAGTTTCCTTAACAAATGTACCTGTTTGTCTTATAGGGAATGCAAAATGTAATAGCATTTGCTACAGTACTAACTCAAAACCAAGCAATTAAAGGGATAAACCTAAACCGACCTATACTGTATGGTGAACAGGTATGTTTTCAAAGTGATGGTAGCTTGTATAACAACATGTGAATAAAACCCAAGTCCTATTGAAGTTTACAGTACATGAATACATTGTATTTTTAGAATTATCCTTATGTCTTATAAATTACTATTTGCAAATAAACTTTTAAAAGGAAAATTATATTAATTCTTGATAAGACTTTTATAACTAAAAATGCTTTTAGATATTGCTTATTTAAGCAGCAAATATGTCTTTCCTCAAAACTCAAGTTCTGAATGAGTAAACCTATAGGGTTAAAACATTCAAGACAAAAATAATACGTGGTAAAAGTTTTTATTAAAGGCCAGGATGGATGGAAGAGGGCAGTGTGTCAACTGTCTTATTTGTTGAAATGTGACTGAACCACTATATAATCTTTTTTTTTTTTTTGGGAACCGGGGACTGAACTCAGAGGCACTCGGCCATGGAGCCACATCCCCAAGCCCTATTTTGTATTTTACTTAGAGACAGGGTCTCACTGAGTTGCTTAGGGCCTTGCTAAGTTGCTGAGGCTGACTTTGAACTCGAGATCCTCCTGCCTCAGCCTCCTGAGTCGCTGGGATTATAGGTGTGCACCACCATGCCCAGCACCATTATATTTTTGAAAGCATGGTAACAAATAACAACAAAATGTGTGTGAACAGCAGTTTGGCAAGTTTGAACACAAATCTTTGAAATGAAGGAAATAATAAACCAAATTAAAAATCCAATAGAAAGCTTCACCAACAGACTAGATCACTTGAAAGACAGAACCTCAGGCAATAAAGACAAAATATATAATCTTGAAAACAGAGTTGACTACAGACAGAAGATGTTCAGAAACCAAGAACAGAACTTCAAAGAATTATCGGATAACATGACTAAATTTAAGATTTATTCAAATAGATGAAGGTGTGGAGATACAAACCAAAGAAATGAATGATCTTTTCAATGAAATAATATCAGAAAATTTCCCAAATCTAAAGAATGAAATGGAAAATCAAATATAAGAGGCTTACAGGACCCCAAATGTGCAAACTTACAACAAACCCACATCAAGGCACATTATAATGAACATGCCTAGCATACAGAATAAGGATAGAATTTTAAAGACAGCAAGAGAAAAATATCAGACTACATATAGGGGAAACCAGTATGGATCTCAGCTGATTTCTCAACCCAGACCCTCAAGGCTAGGAGGTCCTGGAATAACATATACCAAGCTCTGAAAGGAAATGGATGCCAACCAAAAATCCTATATCCAGCAAAATTAAATTTCAGATTTGAAGATGAAATAAAAACCTTCCATGATAAACAAAAATTAAAAGAATTTGCAAACAGAAAGCCTGCACTTCAGAATATTCTTAACAAAATATTCCATGAGCATGAAATGAAAAAAAAAAGTGAAAACCAGTGGAGGGAGGAACTCTATACTAAAGGAATAGTCAATCAAAGGAGAAACTAATTCAAATTAAAAACTAGAAATAAACAAAAATGACCAAGAGCACAAATCATATCTCAGAAATAACCTTGTACACTAATGGCCTAAACTCATCAATCAAAAGACATAGATTGGCAGAATGGATTAAAAAACAAGACCCAACAACAAGCTGTCTCCAAGAGATTCATCTCATAGGCAAAGACATGCACAGACTGAAGGTGAAAGGATGGAAAAAAACATATCATTCACATGGATCACCTAAAAAAGCAGGGGTTTGCATTCTTATATCAGATAAAGTGGACTTCAATCCAAAGTTAGAAGGGACAAATAAGGACATTTCATACTGCTTGAGGGAATTATATATCAACAAGACATAACAATTATACGCCAAACACAAGTTACTGGGTAAATTTAACACACCTCTCTCACTACTGGATAGATCTTTCAAACAAAAACTGAACAAAGAAGCTGTAGAACTAAATAATACAATCAATAATTTAGACTTAACAGACATATATAGAATATTTCATCCATCAATGAGCTAATGTACTTTCTTCTCAGCAGTACATGGACCCTTCTCTAAAATAGACTATATCTCATGTGATAACGTAACTCTTTAGCAAATACAAAAAAACAGAGATAATACCCTGCATCCTATCAGATCATAATGGAATGAAATTAGAAATCAACAATAGAATAAAAAATAGAAGTTACTCTAATATCTGGAGACTAAATAATATGCTATTATTATTATTAATGATGAATGGATAACAGAAGAAATCAGGGATGAAATAAAAAATACTTAGAGGTAAATGAGAATAGTGATACAATATATCAAAATATCTGGGACACCATAAAGGCAGTGCTAAGAAGCTCATTGCATTGAGCTCATTTTAAGAGAAATTCAATGAATAAAAGACCTAACATTACATCTCAAAGCCCTAGAAAAAGTAGAACAAATCAATACCAAAAGCTGTAGAAAACAGGAATTAATTAAAATCAGAGCTGAAATAAATGAAATTGAAATAAAAGAAACAGTTCAAAAAATTGACAAAACAAATAGTTGGTTCTTTGAAAAAATAAATAAAATTGACAAGCCCTTAGCCATACTAACAAAGAGAAAGAGAAAGAAAACTCAAACTACAAAAGGAAATATCATGATAGACACTACTGAAATACAGAAGATAATTAGAAATCATTTTGAAAATTTATACTCCAATAAAATAGAAAATCTTGGAGAGATTGACAAATTCCTAGGGACATAAGACCTACCCACACTGAATCAGGAAGACATACACAATTTAAACAGATTGGTCTCACTCAGTGAAATAGAAGATGCCATCAAAAGCCTAACAACCAAGAAAAGCCCAGGACCAGATGGATTCTCAGCTAAATTCTACAAGACCTTCAAAGAAGAATTAACATCAATACTTCCCAAATTATACCATGAAATAGAAAAGGAGGGAACTCTTCCAAACTCATTGTGTGAAGCTAGTATCACTCTGATACGCAAACCAAACAAAGACATATCAAGGAAAGAAAATGTCAGACCAATATCCCTGATAAACATAGATGCAAAAATTCTCAATATAATTCTGGCAAATTGCATATAAAAACATTAAAAAAACAGTGCACACAGTGGGGTTCATCCGAGGGATGCAAAGTTGGTTCAACATATGGAAATAAATGTAATTCAACACATCAATGGATTTAAAGACAAGAATCATATAATTTTCTCAATAGATGCAGAGAAAGCATTTGACAGAATACAGCACCCCTTCATTCTCAAAACACTAGAAAAAATGGGGATGGTAGGAACATACCTCAACACTGTAAAGGGTATTTATGCTAAGCCCACTGCCAACATCATTCTTAATGGAGAAAAACTGAAAGCATTCCCTTTAAAAACTGGAACAAGACAGGGATGCCAACTGTCACCACGTCTATTCAACATCGTGCTTGAAATACTAGGCAGAGCTATTAGACAGACCACAGAAATTAAAGAAATATGAATAGGAAAAGAAGAACTCAAGCTGTCACTATTTGCTGATGACATAATCCTATATTTAGAGGATCCAAAAAACTCCACCAGGAAACTTTTAGACCTAATTAATGAATTCAGCAAAATAGCAGGATATAAAATAAACACACATAAATCAAATGCATTTATATACATAAGCGATGAATCATCTGAAAGTGAAATGAGGAAAACAATTCCTTTCACAATAGCCTCAAAAAAATAAAATACTTGGGAATCAATCTAACAAAAGAGGTGAAAGACCTCTACAATGAAAACTACAGAACATTAAAGAAAGAAATTGAGGATGACCTTAGAAGATGGAAAGATGTTCTTGGATAGGCAGAATTAATATAATCAAAATGGCCATACTTCCAAAGGTGCTATACAAATTTAACACAATTCCAATTAAAATCCCAATGATATTCCTCATAGAAATAGAGAAAGCAATCATGAAATTCATCTGGAAGAACAAAAGACCCAGAATAGCCAAAGAAATCCTGGGCAGGAAGAATGATACAGCAAGTATCACAATACCAGAACTTAAACTCTATTATAGAGCAATAGTAACAAAAACGGCATGGTATTGGCACCAAAATAGATAGGCAGACCAGTGGTACAGAATAGAAGACCCAGAGACAAACCCACATAAGTAGTCATCTTATATTAGACAAAGGTGCCAAAAACATGCAATGGAGAAAAGATAGCCTCTTCAACAAATGGTGCAGCCAAAACTTGAAATCTGTATGCAGTAAAATGAAATTAAACCTCAATCTCTCACCCTGTACAAAACTCAACTCAAAATGGATCAAGGATCTAGGAATCAGACCTGAGACCTTTCCCCAAATAGAAGGAAAAGTAGGCCCGAATCTTCATCATGTTGGCTTAGGACCAGACTTCCTTAACATGACCCATACAGCACAAGAAATAAAAGCAAGAATCAATAAATGCATTTAAACTAAAAAGATTTTTCTCAGCAAAGGAAACAAGCAATAATGTGAAAAGAGAGCCTACAGAGTGGGAAAAAATCTTTTCCACACACAATTCAGACAGAGCACTGATCTCCAAAATTTATAAAGAACTTAAAAAACTTTACACCAAAAATACAAAGAACCCAATCAATAAATGGGCTAAGGAACTGGGCAGACACTTCACAGAAGAAGATATACAGGTGATCAACAAATATATGAAAAAGTGCTCATCATCTCTAGTAATTAGAGAAATGCAAATTAAAACCACCTTAAGATTTCATCTAACTCCAATTAGAATGGCTATTATCAGGAACACAAAAAATAATGTGTTGGCGTAGATGTGGGGAAAAAGGCACACTCATACATTGCCAGTGGCATTGCAAATTGGTGCAACCACTCTGGAAAGCAGTATGGAGATACCTCAAAAAACTTGGAATGGACCCACCATTTGACCCAGCTATCCCACTCCTTGGTTTTACCCAAAGGACTTAAAATCAGCAAAGTACAGTGATGCAGTCACATCTATGTTCATAAGATTGCTAAATTCACAATAGCTAGATTGTGGAACCAACCTAGATGCCCTTCAATTGATGAATGGATAAAGAAACTGTGGTATAT